>JBBPBX010049138.1:8343-25477 GCA_038048925.1 Garcialebias charrua
CTGCTCTTATATTACAGTATGAGAACGATAAGGCAGATGCCATTAATTTCTGTTGACAATTGCTCCAGTTCTAAATGGGATTCTTACAACCTGCTTATGCACGCTGTTTTTTATGCTCAGCATCTTTTATGGGTTGGGTGTAAGCACAAGGTCAAAAATCATTTTAGCTGTGAGCTCAAGTAAAATCCAAGAACATTTTCTAAATGAGGCTACTTGACTCCCAGGACTAAAGACATCTGCCCACATTACTTAGTCTGGTTTTTATTATTATTATTATTATTTTCATCCAACAACCTCTTCTTCATATATGTTGCCAGGTGGAGGCAGAAAAAAGTTCAAGGACATAAAGATAAGTTGAAAGTCAATGCTGTGACTCTGGGAAGTAGTACGATTAGCTTTAAAAGAACATCAGAGTATTTATTTTATTTTTCTCTGTCTTTGCTATCAAAAAAGAATAACAGCATGCCAGTTAATAATATTTAAAGTGTGCAATATATTGTACTAAAATAATAATTTAAAAGTGGTATTTAAAAAAAGAAAACAAACACAAGACTGAAGGTCATTACCCTCATCATTCCTTGTTTCCCAGTAAAACAGCTCAGCAAGCATGGATTCAAAGTGAGTGCAGGACACTCGAGGTCGCCCGTTAGCCCCTGGTAATTAAAACAAGCCCTTTGGAGGCAGCAGAGGTCAGAAGAGAAGGTTCAGCCTGCAACACAGAACTTTGCTTACTCTGCTGATGATGTCAGAGATGTGTGACAGCAGCCTTTATTTGTTCATTAAAATAGAGATTATAATTTAGAATATGGTTCGTATCCTTCCAGTAGTTCTTCATTCTGCAACAAGCCTCTGATCAAACTAAAAGTGAAGAAAAACAACCGTACTTTTTCAATGCAGAGTTAGCTTTCGCGCTGGCAGCAAATAGACAGCACGTCCGTGCACAACTACAGACTAAATAAAACTTTTACAATAATTTTTTATCATAATTTACATGACCAACAATCTTGATTTAGATGAGAAAAATTGAACACATGACACTCGTGTGTCTTTGCGTGTCCCTTGGCATGTCAGTGTCTCATTGGCCTCCGTTCAGCCTGGACACTGAGCACTAGGCTGGATGTGAGGGCGTTAAGTGCGCTTCAGTGCTCCACGCCGTTTAGCAGGCAGCCCAGCGCCAGCCCCGACCGCCACAAGGCTTGTACGGGCTCATTGCCCAGGGCGAGCATGGAGGCTGACCCAAGCTAGGCCCAGATGTCAAGAGTGGAGGAAGGCG
Source organism: Garcialebias charrua (assembly GCA_038048925.1). Classification (NCBI taxonomy): domain Eukaryota; kingdom Metazoa; phylum Chordata; class Actinopteri; order Cyprinodontiformes; family Rivulidae; genus Garcialebias; species Garcialebias charrua. The sequence continues at coordinate 9,617 of JBBPBX010049138.1, forward strand.
CCCTGGTGCACTGTGCCGACGCTTTGCAGTATGGCTCAACATCTGTTTCATCTGCTGGCACCCAACCTGCTCCACTCAGACCATCCTCCCTTCTCATGCCTTTTTTCTCATCTCTCCATACTACAGCTGTTGTGTATCATATATGATTTCTCTTAGTGTCTCCTTGGCATGCACACAAAATATCACATTCTGTCTTGTATAAATGTGGGTGCTTCCAGGCCGAGGGCCCCTGGAGCCGGGCGTGCCATTCACTGCTGCTCGCTGCATTATCAACTGTCTGTCCATCTGTCCCTGTGTTCACCATCGCCTCCATCCAGCTGCTCACCTCGCCGTCCTATTAGCCAGCCTTCCTCGCACCCGAGCGTCGCTGCGCTGCTCTGGGTTACCTTCAAAGACCGAGCTCCTTTGCTCATAAACACAGAAACAGCTGCTCTCTACAGTATGCCTCTCCTTCCTCCCCTCCACCGCCTCCTCCTCCTCTCTTTCAAAGTCAAAAGTGCTTCACTTGTTAATGATAGAAGCCATTTCTTCACATCTGTACCACACAGGCATTTACATCCTAACAAAAGATAATGTGCAGTTTGCTGCTCTCCCACTTTCTTCCTGTTTGTCCCTGACTGCTCTTTCTTATCGCTGCAGTCGTCTGAGCTTGTGAGTGCACTCCTTCAGATGTGTCCGTCTGCTCCAGATGTGGTCCGGGTTGTTGTTGAGCTTCTTTTCATCTTTACAGTGGCAGCACGAGCAAAGAATGGGCTCAGGTTTATCACCAGCCTAAAGAGATGCCACGGCAAATGTTCCTCTGCGTCTCATCTCGAGCAGCTCAATTATAAGCACGGTGAAGCAAGAGGATGTCACGGGCCTGGATAATTCAAACACATTGGCAGAATGAGAAGAGAAAAGGATGGAGGTGCACTGACAGAGAAATGCACAAACTGAGACACTTAGAGGTGGTTCACACACAGCGGACTGGAAATTGGAAAAGCAGGATCTGAGCAAGGAGGAGATAGAAAATGGAGTTTTGACTGAGTGAAGGCAGAAGGTCTCTCTCCATTTATTTAGTCTAAGAGTGATGCTACATAGAGAACCCAGATGTTCTGTTATATCCTGTGATGCTTTCTTTAAAATGGCCTTAAGTCAAGTGTCTGCTTTCAGTGACACAAAACAGGACTTTGTTGAGGGCCGTCCACACTGTTCATTTGTTTGGTTAAAAAGACGGGTGATGCATTAAGTTCGCGTTCTCCTTAAGTAAATAGTTTTTCTCTTGCCAACTGATCCAAGGAATAGTGTACGAACAGCAAATTAAATGCTGTCCCAGACAGAAATTTCTTTTGTGGAATTAGGAAAATTCCCTTCTTGTCTCCTCGCTCAATTGAATATAGTAGGTGTCCGATCAGATGGGGGTACAATCTGAGCACAATTTCCTCTTTTAGGTGAGACGTGTCAGCTGTAATCAGTGGAGGACAGGCGGGGATGGAGCCATTGTTTCCTGCTGGTCCTGGGCTCACCCTGTGGGCTCTAATGAAGAGAGGCACGTCGCGCTGGGATAGTTTACGCGCCTCCTCTCCTGTGAGTTGCGGACCAGAGCCAATCTGTCAGGAGAACATTGAGTGAAATTGCCCTGTTGTACAGCAATGCTCGGTGACAGCCACTTGCACACTGTCAGCCAGCGGAGTGATGCTACCACCCTGTATTGACAAGCAAATTACAGCCTCCAACACTCAAATGCATCATGGAAGATTCCTTTACATCCATCAGCTTTAAGCCTTTGTTACCTTGTTGGCTTTTCTTAGTAAGAAAAGGCAGGGAGCGGTGGGGGGTGAGGATCCCAGACTGTTATGACAGAGGAGATTGTGCAAAGGCTGCGTGGCCACCATTAACACTGACGGAGCGGCCGGCCTGTCTGGCTGATGGCTGATCACATTACCTCCGCAACATTGTTGGGAAATAATTCCACCAATAAGAGAAGTTTTTAACATTCATGCATTGCACAATCTAAACTGAGTAAATTGGTGAAAATTATACCTTGCAGGGCAGCTGACAGGAAGAGAGATTTTAATTAGTAGGAGCAGCCAATTCAACCATATGTGTGTGGGATTTTGTGTCTGCTGGTGTGTGTGTGTGTGTGTGTGTCTGCTGGTGTGTGTGTGAGTGCATGAGGAAGACCAACAATGGGCTTGGAGTTGAAAACTATTTCAATACTATTTAAGTAAAATTAAAAAGGAACTCATGATTTATGAAATGTAACGTTCCAATAAAAGAAGGCACAAATCGTTTTTTCAAATGCAAATTAAATTAATTTTATCTCCTTTTGTTTGTTTAAAACAATCTGTTCATTCAAAAAAGGGTTTTACTATTCAAACCTCATCACAACACATTTGTCCTTCTAATGTCAGAGCAAGTCGAATAATGTTCCTTACTGTGGTGTGGTTCATTCATACTATTATTCTTTTACAGTTCAGAAGCCTTTTCACTAGTTTTTCTCTAAATAAACGTACCACAACCCTAAAAGTGAGGATGCATCTTTAACCTAACTCCATGTCTGCGGTGGTTTCTTTTCATCATAGCAGACTCCTGGTGCTTTGTCGAGGAAGTGGTGGCAGTCACGTGGTTTGTTGATCCCAGCAATGTAGAAAAGGGCATGTTTGACTTGCCTTACTGTTTTGAGAGGAGTCTCTACGTAGGGTAAATAGCAGCCAGCAGGCAGAATATGTGACAGGCTGACAGACTTCAATTAATGGAAAATGTACCTCTTTGTGTTTACTGTGTTCTGTAAAGGTCAGCCGAGTCATGGTCTTGGAGGCACTGTTTTTGCCCATTCCCAGGGTTATTATACATAATAAGAATTAATGACTCTAGACCTGACTCCCCTTCTCACCCCAACCTCGAATCTATGACTGTCTCATCTGACCTCACGTTACCCTATAAATAGCCTTGTGCTTGTCTGTCTAAACTGACACGCCCTTCCTGTGAACTTCACCGTGACACACCAGCAATCATTCACTCCAGAAACATATTCACAAAAAAAACAATATTTTTACTTTTACGGCCATGCATTTTGAAGCATGCGTAAACTTATTTGTTACCTTATATGCTTCTGACAGCTCACCTTGTGGCTGTATATTGACACACAACTCTTTAAGGCTTTTTGCATGCATTGTTGGAACCTGCAAAGGCTTGTCAATGAAGCTTGTGTTAAGATGAAAAGGACAGACGCCATGTTTGTCAGTGGGCAAAGTTCTGTCCATATCGCTAGGTTCTCTTGTTCACTCTTACATAATTGTCTTTGCTGTTAAGCATCATGAGTTTTGGCTTTAAAATAACTGTATACTGTCACCAGTTATTCATGGAGTTCCTCAAGGTTCAGTGCTTGGACCAATACTCTTTACCTTATATGTTTCCATTAGGTAATGTTATTAAACAGCATGGGATACTTTTTCATTGTTATGCTGATGATACACAGTTATATTTGTCCATGAAACCCAATGAATCCATTCAGCTACTTAGACTACAACAACAACAAACAAAAAACTGGATGACCCAAAATTATTTTTATACATGAATGTTTCTGTTCAGTGTCCTGAGACGAGTTCTGTTGTGACTTGGTGATATATAAATTAACTGAATTGAACCGAATTGAAATTGTCTTTGGCAAAGCAGCCATGGTCCTTAACTATATGCAGGCAGAGATGCTTTTTAACATTTTTTACTTCACCCTATTGTTTCAAAGAACATAGCTGTTTTCTAGCTTAAAAACAGGAGCTACAATAATTCAGAACTGCAACAGGAACTGGAAATTAAACAAGAAGCAAAACAGCTCAAATGCATAACGTGCCATTTCTAATTATGTAACTTTTTATGTAAATTAATGCCTGTAAATATTTAGGAAGACAATCATTATCACCAGTTTGGGAACTAAGATAATATCATGGCATTTGGAAAACAAATCTCACTTCTTACTGACAAAAACGTACACAACAACAAAAAAGAACAAACAAAAGACACAACAGGACATGAAAAATAAGTTGACACACTGTCATAAAACAGCAGGGGAAATTGATGAGGGTGATCAAAATGTGGAAGAGAAAACATCCCTGCACAGAGAACGGGCGACAGTTCACAGAATGAGAACCAAGTGTGTAAAGATAACAGAAAGCAAGCAAGAAAAAAAAGAATTACATGAAATATGAACAATAAATAACTTAGTTTTGATTTTTACACTATTCTCACTGTAAATTACGTGTGCAAGATCAAAACTAAACTGCAATACAAAACCAAAAACACCAAAAAAACGTCAAGACAAGCACTCGTGGACTATTACACACAAACTGAAGGATGCAGTCATAGCCATATTTATTAGAGTAATAATTTTAAGAACAGAATGTAGATAATTATCTACATTAAGCATTACTGCCTGAGGTTAAGCCCTGACCTGAGTTCAGCATTTTAAAATAGTGTGTGAGAAGATTCCTGGAGCAGCCCGCAGGGCTCGGGGCCTATCTCAACATTTTCAGCATCTTGTAAACCTCCTCAGCCTTACGTAGGACGATTCACCACAACTTACCATTATTCACACTCGTTTAGTTTCCCCCATGCTTTATTCTTAACTGTTTTCCTCACAAAGCTAAATTAAATATTAATCTTTATTAAACAAAGGTGATAGTTGGGATCTTTTTCCCCCAGCCAATTGCCCTGTGATAAATTCACTGGCAGATTAATAAAGCAGCTACAGTGATTCTCATTCTGTCTAATAACTATTATCTTCCAAACTCCTCTGTGTGGCAGAAGGAGAGGGGATAAATCTCGGATAAAATGGGGATGAATTACTTTTGTAAGGTGATAAGCGTGTGTGAGCCAGGGGCCTCCAGGATTACTTAGTGTGCGGCTCATTACTTGGCATACAGCTGCTTAGCCATCCTTTTTGCCCTGAGCTTGGCGGGCGTCCCAAGCGTTCTTTGTCATGGAACTGTGCATACCTGGAGCTGGAGGGGGCTGAGTCCTGACGCTGCTGCAGCTGCCATCGTGGATGGAATGAACTGCACCGGGTAGTTATCACCTGTCAGAGGAGGAGAGACAAACAACAATGCATACAGGTTAAGACAATGAGCTCGGTGTTCAGACAAGTGCCAACATGGATCGTGGACCCGTCTTTGCTTCTGCCACAGCGGTGTGGCACGTTGCACTGAGCCCAAACATCTGCATTAACAAAAGGTGGTTTGACTGGAGCAGGATTACTTACAGGAACATGGCATGCCATTCCTTCTTGCACACTATTCATAATAAAATACATCATGGGAACACTAGAGAGTCAAACAAGTTTGGAACTCTTTAGTTTTATGAGTTTGTCCAAGCGTGTGCGTGTGTTTTGATTGCACTTCACAACGCTTGTTCGTTTTCAGTTGGTAAGTTTGTAAAAGCTTAGGCATGTTCTCTCAGGCTGTGCGTACAGCTGTGGACTTGTCTGCCTATTGTTCAACACATTGTTTGTTTGACGGATGGCTTTGGCAGCACAGTGAATGTGCTTGTATGCAAACTGGTTAGAACAAGCGTGTAGTCACAATAACAAGGGAGAAAAAAGAAATCAACACATTCTTATCTCATTTATCACAGTACATAACAAGGAACTGGTTTCTCAAAAAAAAAAAAAAGCACTGTTCATTACTATTTCCCTGCCATAAGCACATTTATCAGACAGGCGTGTAAAAACAGTTTGATATGAGCGATGGGGCCGAGGCTTTCACACACTCAACTTTGTGCTTCGAGGTGGACAGAACATTTCCAATGAGACGGCACGAAGGCTGGGTTAGGTTGGAGAGAGGGGAGGTGGAGGGGGGGGGGGGTAGTTGGCCTTCGCTCAGACCCCACTTCTGCCTGTCACTTCTCCTCACAAACATATGGAGCCATTAAGCCACAGACAAGGTAAATGTATGTAGCTTCTCTTTCACTGTGCCCCCGTCCGCACGTCTCACTCTGCAATCTTGTACAGCACTGCACAATGTGATACAGGCCGTGGAAATTCAATCCCCATTTAGTAGCAAATAAAATCACACCACAGAAGTGGTTTCAAATGGTGCCAGGTTAGATGTGGAGGGGGGTGCACTGTGGTTATTTCCACACACCCTCTTTTTGGTATTGCTTTCTCTGTGTCTCATTTGCTCCCTGCTGACTGTGACGTAGGATTTGAGGATAATAAATGGCTAGATGTCTTTAGATGTCATGTGAAACCGGGAAAGGGTCATGTGCCACATTACGACTTCTGGGGGGGGGGGGGTCTCGCTTAGCAAGGTCTGGGTTTTGGGTGCACACAGGATGTGCAGAGGAACCAGTCTCGAGTCTGGCTTCACACACTGCTCAAAAGAAATTACTGTATTTTTTCTAAACTGAAAATGGATGTTTTCGTGCCCAGAGTCTGGCCTCTAAATGTTTTGGCCGGAAATAGTGCGTGTGACGTCACCGCTACATTTCCAGGTTCATGCGGTGCCATGAAACATAAGTCATGGATGTGCTGAGGGTTGATAGATGGAGCTGACGTCTTTCATGGGTTACATAAAATCATGATGAATAAAATGTATGATTCAAAACCTCAAACCTGATCTTTTCTCTCACCTTACAGCACATATGTCAGAGTGGCGGCCCGTGGGCCAGATCCGGCCCGCAAAGTAATTATGTATGGCCCCCTGGATGATATTTAATAACTATTAGAGCCGGCCCGCAAGCCACAGCCGCCCGCTGGTGTTTTGCACACGGCACGGCTTCAAACTATGGAATGGATTTTCTGAACGGAGTCGTGTCTCATGAACCCAGAGTAATAAGACCCGCCTCAAATTCAGGAAATCCATTCCACAGTTTGCAGCCAGCTACAGCGTGCAGACTGGGTGAGTAGCATTTTAGCTAACAGCTAGCCAACTTTTCATCGTAACATGTCCGTTGTGTAGAAGTATTTTACACTAAACACCACAAGACAGCAACGTGCACTGTCTGCAGAGTCATAGCGCCACATTAAACCATGGTCAAGTTAGTTCAGCGGGACGACACTGTCGCTGAACCGAAACAGCAGCAGGACCCAGCCGCGTCCCCGTCTCGGGACAGGCTGTTCAGCTGCTAAACGCGAGCTCCATGTCTTCAGCCGTGGTGTGTTTTTCTTATTCAACCGCGGCCAGCTGCGTCCACTCCGAACTACTGTCTGACTATCTCGTATCTCGTATGAGGGACAAGCTGACAGCGACTGACCGAAATCAGAGTGCCCCAGATTGAAAAATAAAAACACAGCTGAAGTTTGGAAGAAAAGAAAAAAAAAACACATTTAGCAATAAGACAAAGAATGTACTTGACTTGATTTGAAAAAAAAAAAAACTACAGATTTGGAGATGGTTTTAACTTTAAAAATTAAAACACACTGAAACTTTGAAGTCCTAGTGGGAGGAAGAAAGGCAGAACAAGTCCAGACTCCGGGGTCGTTTGGCAGCTCCATTAGAATCTGCCGTGTCCGTGTGAACAGTGCAAACAGACTGAAGGAGTTCAACTAGAATCTATTTGCTTAAAAGATGACTTGGTGTCCCTACGACTGTGCTTGTCCACCATGCAAGCTCAGGCCATTGAGCACAGCCAGCGCACACAGTGATGACCTGCCACCACTGAGTCACAATGACACTGTTGCCATGAGAGCGCCACAGGGTCGGGACATGAGCAGCGGTCCCTGTGAGCTGTCTCATGATGATGACATCAGATTAGTCTGCCTCAGTCTTGGAAGTGAATGCATGGCCACACACTTCACGGTGAAAGGGCACACGAGCATCCTGTAAACGCTGCAGGTGGCAATGATAGCGTTGTACTCCCTGCCTACATTGTGCAGAAATAATAAAAGCTTTAGATCCTCTGACAAAAAAAACAAACGTCATTTTCAGACCCTCTTTGCCATTTCTTCATGAACCCATGAATTATGCAGGTATCTTACACATTGTGACCCCTGACCATGATTCCATAATAGCTCTTGTTATTCGAGCTAAAACATTTTTCGTGTCAAAGCTATTGCGAAAACGCGCAGTGGTAAAAGACTCGCCCTCAGGCACTTTGTTTGAGCTGTCATGGCTCCATAGTTTCCAAATAGCTGACTTTCTTTTTCATCCCGTGGTTCTATACTTAATTCATTAACTGCTCTACCACACCTTTTAATGCTCTGTTGTGAACCTGCTGACTTCTGAGGCTTTCTTTTTCTTACCCTATCTAGAGTTATTTTATAACAGAAAATAACTTTTTTCTGGATACTCATAGAGCAGTGATATTTTTCTTCAACACATAATGTGTAAATCCAGTTTCCTCCCACAGACTAAAAACATGCATGTTAGGCTGATGGTGATGATGATTGTCCCGAGGTGTGAGTGAGAGAGTGAATGGTTGTCTCGTTTGTCTCTATGTGTCCCTGTGATGGACTTGCGACCCATCTAGGGTGTACCCTTAGCACTTTGAGATTTTTATTAATGAAAAGTGCATTATAAATTGAATTCATTATATTATTATTATTATTATTATTATTATTATTATTATTATTATTATTATTATTATTATTATTATTATTATTATTATTATTATTATTATTATTATTATTATTATTATCCCGCCTCTCGCACAGTGATTGATGGACTTGAGCACCGTCGACCCCCGTGACCCAAAATGGAAGAATAGGGTAAAAGATAATGGATGGACATAATGTGTAGTTCAGGAGCTAGAAAACCTTTTTCTCTGGTAGGCAAATTCAGTTTTAGTCTAATAAACTAAACAACAGGCGCATACAGACAGATGAGTAAGCCATTAATTTACACACTAATCTTCTTCTTCTTTTTATTATTTCGGCTTTTCCTTCGTCAGGGGTCTCCACAGCGAGTCATCCTCCTCCACCTCACTCTGTCCTCACTCCAACTACCTTCATGTCCTCTCTAACTGCATCCATATGTCTCCTCTTTGTCTTTTTCCTGGCAGCTGCATTTCTAACATCCTTCTACCAATATACCCACTGTCCCTCCTCTGGACATGTCCAAACCATCTCAGTGTGTCCTCTCTAACTTTATCTCCCAGTTGTTCAACATGTGCTGTACCTCTGATGATCTCATTCCTGATCTTATCCATCCTTGTCACTCCTAAGGAGAACCTCAACATCTTCATTTCTGACACTTCCAGTTCTGTCTCCTGTCTTTTTGTCCATGTCTCTGTCTCCTGTCTTTTTGTCCATGTCTCTGTCTCCTGTCTTTTTGTCCATGTCTCTGTCTCCTGTCTTTTTGTCCATGTCTCTGTCTCCAGACCATACAACATAGCTGGTCTCACCACTGTCTTGTAAACTTTTCCTTTGACCTTTGACCTTTGCTGACACCTTTTTGTCACAAATCACTCCTGAAACTTTTCTCCATCCACTCCTGGGGCCTCATGTATCAACCATGCGTGCGCACAAAAACATTGCGCACGTCACTTTCCACGCAAAACCCCGTATGTATCAAAACTGAACTGAACGTGAATATATGCGCATCCAGGTACATATCCACGCAAGCTCCCGAGCAGGCGTACGCACGTTTCTGTGGTTCTTGTTCCTTTGGCGACACTTACAGGTGTTTCAGAGAAACTGAAGCCCCACAGTCTGTGGTTGACTTTAAGAGCGGCTTGAAGACCTTTCTTTTCAACCGAGCATACTTTACTCCTCATGATTCTACTTTTGATCTTAGCTGATACTGTTGTTGATTTTAATTGTTTTATTATTTGTCTTATTGACATTCAAATATGTTGCACCTTGTAGCACTTTGAGATTTCCATTAATGAAAAGTGCGTTATAAATTGAATTCATAATTATTATTATTATTATTATTATTATTAACTGTTCATGATGTGAAAATGATTAATATTCCCTCCAAACACACGATTAACAAGTATTACATCCACATGACGCAGTGAAATAAAGCACGCGCAAAGTTGTGCCAAAAATAAATTTAACAGGAACGGATTCATTCAGCCTTACTGGAGGTTATAATAAATAGTGTAACACGCAGAGCATTTATTTAGAAACAGATATAATTTTCCGATCTAGGATATGGCTTATCAGCCGTTTTCAGAAATAATCATTTTTCAGTTTGGCACTGCTGCTGCGCTCTGGGGAGCCGTGCATCACGCGTGCATACAGAAGCAGCGGTCAAACTGTTCCACAGAGGGAGCTGCAGGTCGATCGGGACTGTGCAGTCCAGTCCACACAAAGCCGGATCATGTCCAATGGAATGGTCTCATCCATATGATTCCAAAGGCTGAGTGGTCGCGCTTGGAGCGCGCGCGCACCCTCACCGGTGTCGACACGGCAGCTGGAGGTGTTTCATTATCTGCGTTTATTGTAGATTTCTCCAAAATGACACGTGAAAGTACACCTTATATAACTTGTAGGAGAGTAAAAGCTTCACAGACAGACTGCGCACAGGGCTGCGGGGCGCGCGCTGCGTCTGGAGACTCCAACATCATGTCATGAAAAGTCTCCACCAAGACGCACAGACTCGTTTCTTCACATCATCTACATAAACAAAGATCTATGTTCTAGCAAACATCCAAGTAAGTTCCTCTGTGTTTACAGTAATAATGGTAATAAACTCGTGCGCAAAGTTAATATTTCCACACAGAATGAATGAATGAGCCGGTTCGCGCACCACAGCAGGGTGCGCGCGCACACAAATACCGACAATCACTCGTTCTTTGCATGATGAACACATTTTATTACTATTCTTACTTAGGATGTTTGTCCTCACTCATATTATATTGAATTCATTATTTTCCCGAATCTAGAAATCATTTCTGATCGCGCAGGGATCAAACAAACATGTCCTTCACACATGCAGGAAGTAATTTGCATCTGTTTAACATATGTAAATGTAGGCGTGTCAGGGGAGGTGTCTCACGTGCGCTCAGTTCCACGTCAATTGTGATGTACAAAAGGAATGTGCGTGGATTCAGGTGTACGCACAGTTTGATAAATCTGGATCTTTTTGTGCGTAGACACTTTTCTGGATTTCACCGTACGTCACTTTTCAGTAGGAAATCCACGCAGGTTTTTGATACATGAGGCCCCTGGACTCTAATTACACACTAATATTTTAATTCAACCTTTATTTAGTCAGGTTAATCCCATTGAGCCTCGGGGGCTCATTTACAAGAGGCTTTTAACATATAAAACTTAGAGGTTTGTTAAAAAAGGCATAAATCAACTGTCAGAGTTTTAATTACTTCATATAAACTCACTCTACAAAGGCTTTTGGGAAAACATGTTATTGGACCTTAAACGGTGGTTTCTTTTTAAAAAAAAGTGATTACGGCCTGCAAACTTCTGAGAGTTGCTTCCATGTGGATGGCAGGTCTGCAGCTTGTGTTCCACGATCTATTGCTCCATGCAGATTTCCAACTCAAGTCCAGATTTAGATGTAGAACTCAGAGATGAGATCGTTTGAACAGAACTTCACATGAACACGTTGCAGACAGTTTTTTTTTCCTCTTCGTAATTTCTTTGTGTTTTCTTCCTCAATCTCACAGACAAATGTTCCCCCTTGCATTTTCACTGAGACAAATAAAAACAGGCAAAGGGGAGGAGTGCAGCACCTCAGGAGTGGGAGGGGGGTCTCCCACTTGACAAAACACGTAGTACGACCCTGACGTCATCACATATGGTGTACATGATGATGTATATCCGTACGTGATGACATCACTCGTTCAAAATTTAGCAGCTCTATGAAAGTAAGAGGATCGTCAAGATCCAACTCATCCCAACTCTAATGGAACTGTTCCCTCAGTTTCATCCAGATTAGACACAGAACACAGTTCATGAATTGTAAATCTCTTTCAAGCTTTATTTTTGTTTGTTTTGTCATTTGTATTTTTTGTCATGAATAATAATAATAATAACTTTTATTTATAATGCACTTTACATACAGAACAGATCTCAAAGTGCTACAGTGTATGAACATTAAATAACATCAAGATAAAAATCAACCATAAATGCAACCAAGAGTATAGGAACAAATGAATATACAAGAAAATAACATATCAAGCTGAGCGTGATGGAAGATTAAGCAACGCAAGCATACCTGGCTTGTAAGACATCCCAGGGGGGAACAGAAAGCCTTGCTGCGCGGCGGCTGCTGCTGCTAGAGTGCGCTGGTCGTGTGGAAAAATGGGGATCATGAGCGGAGGCATGTGACCCTGGACCTGCTGAACAGACAGAGAGCAGAGATCAGAGACGGGCCTGAGCACCGGCATGGCACACGCAAACTCAGAGCTTCTCAGGGGGGGGTTAGATCACAGCTCCCCCTGATGCGTGATGACAAGGGGCCGTGCTGCAACCACAGCTCTCCTGTGCTCGCACAATACATGGTCAGACTAGTGCTGCTCCTTATCCAAACCCTGATTTCACCTTGGTACATCAAAGAGTCCACATCAGTACAGCATCATTTGGAGGAAGTGCCATGCAGGATAGAAAGTGCACGAGTACTGAGTGTTTAGTTGCTCCTGTGGAGCAATATGTTGAAAGAAACGTTCACAATGACTCCGGCTGTTTCACTAACTGCACCGTGTCAGCACCAGAGTTTAACTCAGTGGCTGAGATGAAACTAAGAAAAGTTCAATGGAATTTAAAAACTACACATTTAAAAAAAGAAGACAATCAAACGATAGTGAAAGACTTATTGAATGATAAAGCCCTGTATTTGCTGTATAATGCAATAATTGTACCACATTTCAATTACTGTGTTGATGTTTGGGGAACAGCGTGCAGAACTATAACAAAGCCTATTTTTATCTTACAGAAAAGAAGCATAACAAGAGTGCATTACTGTCATCCATCTAATATATTGTTTTCTAAAATGAAACTATTGAAGTTCTATGATCTGGTGGAATATAATATTATTTTGTTAATGTATAAAGCACAGAATCAAACACTACCTCAGAATATTCAAAAACATTTTGGAAAGAGGGTAAGCAGTTATAACCTCAAGGGAACTGATTATTTTTTTTTTGTTAAACCACGTTATAGAACAAGTTTTAAGAGTAGGTCTACTTTAATACAGGGCATAGGTCTGTAGAAAGGTTTGGATAATAATGTCAAAAAGGCTAAGTCTGTGTTTATATTTAAGGAAATGATTAAGAGTGAACTCTTGAAAAAATATATATAAATGGTGAAAATTACAAGTACCACATACAGTATTTGTGAATTGTAACAAGTTACAAAATTGGTTCATGGATAATTGTTGTTTGAAATTGATTTTGTTTAAAAAGGGGCAGATATTATAATAGATAGATAGATAGATAGATAGATAGATGATAGATAGATGATAGATAGATGATAGATAGATGATAGATAGATGATAGATAGATGATAGATAGATGATAGATAGATGATAGATAGATGATAGATAGATGATAGATGATAGATGATAGATGATAGATGATAGATGATAGATGATAGATGATAGATGATAGATAGATAGATGATGATAGATGATAGATGATAGATGATAGATAGATAGATAGATAGATAGATAGATAGATAGATAGATAGATAGATAGATAGATAGATAGATAGATAGATAGATAGATAGATAGATAGATAGATAGATAGATAGATAGATAGATAGATAGATAGATAGATAGATAGATAGATAGATAGATAGATAGATAGATAGATAGATAGATAGATAGATAGATAGATAGATAGATAGATAGATAGATAGATAGATAGATAGATAGATAGATAGATAGATAGATAGATAGATAGATAGATAGATAGATAGATAGATAGATAGATAGATAGATAGATAGATAGATAGATAGATAGATAGATAGATAGATAGATAGATAGATAGATAGATAGATAGATAGATAGATAGATAGATAGATAGATAGATAGATAGATAGATAGATAGATAGATAGATAGATAGATAGATAGATAGATAGATAGATAGATAGATAGATAGATAGATAGATAGATAGATAGATAGATAGATAGATAGATAGATAGATAGATAGATAGATAGATAGATAGATAGATAGATAGATAGATAGATAGATAGATAGATAGATAGATAGATAGATAGATAGATAGATAGATAGATAGATAGATAGATAGATAGATAGATAGATAGATAGATAGATAGATAGATAGATAGATAGATAGATAGATAGATAGATAGATAGATAGATAGATAGATAGATGATAGATAGATAGATAGATAGATAGATAGATAGATAGATAGATAGATAGATAGATAGATAGATAGATAGATAGATAGATAGATAGATAGATAGATAGATAGATAGATAGATAGATAGATAGATAGATAGATAGATAGATAGATAGATAGATAGATAGATAGATAGATAGATAGATAGATAGATAGATAGATAGATAGATAGATAGATAGATAGATAGATAGATAGATAGATAGATAGATAGATAGATAGATAGATAGATAGATAGATAGATAGATAGATAGATAGATAGATAGATAGATAGATAGATAGATAGATAGATAGATAGATAGATAGTTTTATTTGTCCCCGTAGGGAAATTAGTTTGCAACATTGTCAGCAGGCATTTACATAAAGGACATACTTATACAAACATGACATTAACATCCATCATTACAGCAAAGACGTTTGTGCTCAGTAATTCATGATACCTTATTATCTACTGATTTAATTGCTTGTGGTATGAAAGAAAATGTTGTTCTGTTTCTTGAGATTGTTTCTTCTTCTGCTTCCTTTCATTTAAAACAAATTTTTTCTTCTTAATATGGTTTTGTAAATATATTTAGTTGTGTTTTAAATTTGAAATGAACAAATAAATAAATAAATAAGTAAATAAATAAAAAATGTATAATCTTTGTTTAATAATAAAAACAACTTGCTGATCTTATTTTACTGTTATCTATTTGTTCTCCCGCCCCCATACACACACATGCACGCTTTTTTTAACGTTCAGCCAGAACCCTGCTGCTGATTTACCTATACAAACTATACAAACTATACAAACTACAAACTATACAAACTATACAAACTATACAAACTATACAAACTATACAAACTACAAACTATACAAACTATACAAACTATACAAACTATACAAACTATACAAACTATACAAACTATACAAACTATACAAACTATACAAAATATACAAACTATATAAACTATATAAACAGACCTCCTACATTTGGTGTGTCAACAGCAGTTGAGCAGCGTACGTTCTCAAAGTGGTGTGTGTGGTTTTGCCAACATGTTGCAAGCCCAATTTTTCTGTCATCCCCGGCTTCCTGAGAGCTTGTGATTGGGAGCAGCCAGGGCACTGCGGGCATGTGAGGGTTAATCCAGCATCGAACCAGATCACCTCAGGGGAACCAGGCTGGAAAATGGGTTAATAAAGGTCACCCCCCCCCCAAAATAAACACTTTACAGAATGTTTCCCCATTTATCCCCCCCTTAAAATCAACTTGCAATAAAACAGGTCTGGGTGCAATTACTGCTGCTGCATTGGGGCATGAAATCAACCTGCCCCGTGTTCTGCTGCGAACTCCACCTTCTTCAGCGTGGACCCTTTACGGGAACGGCTGGACACAGTTTTTCTCATAGCTGGCAAGCTAAATTCACTTAAGACAACTTTATTGATTTGTCCGGAGGTGCAAAGACTGAAAACTAACTAAACAGTCATTTTATGTCTGCTGAGCTTTTACTGAAGTGCAGGTGCTGACGCTACAAGACAGAAGAATAGAAAAATATGTAACTCATCAAAGGTAATTAAAACAATCTGCTGCTGTTGAAGACAAATAAAAACCAACTGAGAAAACTGTGACAAATGT
>JBBPBX010049139.1:14144-25477 GCA_038048925.1 Garcialebias charrua
ATATATATACTATATATATATACTATATATATACTATATATATATGCATGCATGCATGCTTAGGACAGATTGTCTTCTGTCTTGATTGAACAGAAGAGCTCCATGTTTTGGAAGCTCAAGGTTTTTGAACTGCTTTTGGACATGGTACACATGAGTAGTACACAGAGTAAAATGTGTATTTGGATTTTATTGATGAGCTTTTGATGTGCACTTCATTTTGGGAGTTGATCTTTTTTGTTATTGACTTGTCTGTCGAGCAAAACTGTTCAAGAAGTTGAGATGTTTTCACAATAAAACTTAAAATGTATAATTTGTGCAATGAAGAGTGCTTTATTTAATGGTCAAGACAGCTTCATTTTGCCTGGGCGGCATGGCACCATCCATCCATCGTGGCCAGAGCTGCCAGCTCTCCAGCGTTCCTTCGCTTGCACCGGCTGAGTGAAGCGAGAGCGCACAGGAGGACTTGCCTGTGCAGTTCTTTGAAATTTAAAGCATAAGTCAAATATTGCGTTATGAATATGGAGGAAAAAAACACTTAATTTGCTTTGGCGTATAAGTCGCAGGACTGACATATCTATGCAAAAAAAAGTGACTTATACATCGGAAAATACGGTAGTTACATTTTCTTCTTCATGCCTGCATACATTTTGATAAATGCTGGAAAATAATTTAGTATAATTAACAACGGCAAAATGACACTTTTTTAATCTCTAAACTGCTCTAATTCCTTATTCAAGTGTAATAAATAACTGAGGATGATTAAAGTGGAATACAAGTATCTGTAATTGGTTTTGTGTGAAACGAGCAGCTGAATTAAAACATATCTTGGATGTTTGGAGCATCCAAAGCACAGAGATGTGGTCCAGGTGCCCCATGTGTGAAAGGATTCAACGATAAGCAAACGGTCAGAACTGAATAATACTCAGAAATGTAGAAATCAACTCATGAATCAAACAATTAAACACATGGGCCAGAAAATTTTTTATTCGGCAGAATTATTGTTGTGTCTTTTAACAAATGCAACAAAATATACAAGTTGATTATAATATTTGATCAATTATGTATAAGGCTCAGAATAATGAATTACCTTTAAATATCCAAATGAATTTTGTTAAAAGACAAAGTTGTTATAATCTTAAGGGGACAGAGATGTTTGTAAAACCACAATTCAGAACTAGTTTGAAGGGACGTTCTACCTCAATCCAGGGAATTAGATTATGGAATGGCTTGGAGAATGTAGTTAAAAATGCCAAGTCACTGTTTACATTTAAGAAAATGATCAAAAGGAATTTGTTGAAAAAATATATATGAATTAGCATAATGTGTATTGTATCAATTATTAGTTATGTATTAGTATTAGTATTAGAAAATTAGAAAGAGTTAGTCATTTTGTACTGCTGGTGAAAGATTATTATTGTTTAATCTGATTGTTTGAAAAAAGGGGCAGATATAATAAGATTTATTCTTCTTTCTGCTACCTTTCATTTTTTTTACATTGTGTACGTATCATTAATGGGATTGTCTTGTATTGTGTTTCTTTTGTAAAAAAAATGAACAAATTTAATAAACATAAACATAAACAAATATACCTAAACAGCCAAAGTGAGTGAAAATAGTTGAACAAAGGTGACATCCATGGAAGAGATGTGTTGTATTGCATGCTCATATTCATTTGCAGACAAAAGTGCTTTGTTTACATTGAGTGCGTACCCACGTTTTAGAACTACACATCAATAAATCTAGAAAACTACCACACAGAACGCCTCCAGACTGCACCATTTGATATACCGTAGTTCAGGATGACCTGTCATTATACTGGATTGTATATATACTGTAGTCAGTAGCAGTGGTGTCTCCATGACATGAGGTCATAAAACAATTTTTTAAAATGTTTGATTTTGTTGTTTTAAAATGGCGATTTGGTACTTTCTCGTGTTAACGTGTTATATGTTATCTACCAGCAATAGGTAGAAAACAAAATGAGATGCTGACTTCAAAAATAACTGCCGAAGAGATAAAAAATGCAATTAGTCGGGCTAAACCGGGGAAATCACCAGGAGCAGATGGACTGGGGGCATCATTCTACAAAACTTTTAAAGAGGAGTTAATCCAACTCCTATATGATTCATTTAACTATAGTCTCAAGACAGGTAAAATCCCCCCCTCCTGGAAAGCAGCTATTATCTCTGTTATTCCAAAGGAAGGTAAAGATCAGGAATATTGTCACAATTATAGACCAATATCAATCCTAAATGTGGATTATAAACTTTACACCTCTATCATAGCCAAGAGATTAGAAAATATAATGCAGGATCTGATTGAAGAGGACCAGACTGGTTTTATTAAAAATAGACAAACACAAGATAACATAAGAAGAACCCTACATGTTATAGATCATATACAAAGGAACGGAGACAGCATGATTTTAGTAAGTGTAGACGCAGAAAAGGCTTTTGACAGTGTAAATTGGACATTCCTGTACAAAGTACTAGAAAAATTTGGATTCAATGAAAAATTTGTTAATTGTATTAAATCAATATACCAGGAACCAACAGCAAGAATAAAAATAAATGGTAGTCTGACAGGAAGAATAAAACTAGAGAGAGGTATAAGACAGGGCTGCTGCCTCTCGCCAAGTCTGTTTGCATTGTTTCATCGAACCACTTGCACACATGATCAGACAAGAGGATGATGTGAAAGGAGTGGAAATAGGAAGGGAGGAACACAAAATAGGGTTATTTGCCGACGATGTACTATTATTTTTAAAACAACCTAATGTTAGCTTCCTAAAAACAATGAGACTCTTAGAGAACTATGGAAGCTTCTCAGGATACAAACTTAACGTTACAAAAACACAAATTCTATCTAAACTCATAGGCGTAATTTACACGGGGGTTAGGGGGGTTTTGACCCCCCCAATAATTTGATCCGGTCATTTAACCCCCCCAATAAAATGAAATCATTTCGTCATTATACATATCTTACATCAATAATTGATTTTCTTTATTCATTCAAATTTTTTAGTAAAATTGCTGCATGTTTTTAACAAACTCCCTGAGGACTGACCCCCTCCCATGCAAATAATTTGGTATCACCCATCTCACCGGCTACAGGAAGTCACGTGAGTCACGGAGCTGCTCATGAAGTTGCCCAGAAGTTTCTACATGCATGTGTTCGAAAAAGGCCTCCTTTGGTCGGACTGACTCTGTCGCTGCCCGCCCCTTGCTATGGATGTAGCTGCTATTAGCTGTGAGGTTCGCTGTTTTTGTTTGCAAGATACCACTCATAAACCACACCGCGGATTTTTAAATCAAGCTGATTTCACATTTGGTTCAGCTCAGGAGCCCATCTGCTGTAGTGAGGTAAGAAATATATTTTTTAAGCGTTTATTTAACTAAATTTAAAGAAACAAAGCTCCGGTTTGACCCGCCTGGCGCCTGCATAAAATTCAGCGAACTTTTTTTTTTAAATCCAGCTGATTTGAACATTTCGTCAAACTCAGGAGTACGTCTACTATCACCCATAAGTCAGCGAAGAAATACTGTATATTTTTAAGCGTTTATTTAGCTAAATTTAAAGAAAGAAAGCGTCCGGTTTGACCCGCCTGGCGCCTGCATAAAAATCAGCGAACTTTTTTTTTTAAATCCAGCCGATTTGAACATTTAGTTAAACTCAAGAACACGTCTTCTATAAAGTCAGCTTAGTAATATATTTTTTCTCGCAAAGAAATAATTGTTTTTACCGTGTTTCTTTGTGAAGTTCTTCGTACTAGCTGGGTCCTGTCGCCGCCATCTTGATCAGGACAAAGCTGACGCGTCGCGTGGAGATGACGCGTATACAGCAAGAGAAATTGAATATGATGTCCCATTAAGTAAAGCAGAAATAAAAATAATTGTTAAAGATAAAATAAATGATATGTGGCAGGAGAGGTGGGATTTAGAGGAAAGAGGAAGACATTTACATAACATACAGAAGGAGGTACTCCTAAGTGACGATAGTAGTTTAATGTCTAGGAGAGAGGAAGTATGGATTAAGTTGAGGATTAATAATAATAATAATAATAATAAATTCAATTTATACCGCACTTTTCATTAATAAAAATCTCAAAGTGCTTGGGCACACTACATTAAATAGTGGTCTAAAGATAATAGGAAAACATCCATCAGGTGACTGCTCTAATTGTGGGGTACTGGAAGGAGTGGAACATGTGTTGATTTATTGTAAGAAATATAATAAAGAGAGGAAGGCACTGGAAAGGGTAATGGGGAGTTCGGTGACAATGGTTACTTTATTGAAGAAAAATCAGTCACAGGTTATAACTAAAGCATTTGTTAAATATTTGAAAGTTACAAAATTAGCTGAAAGGATTTAATTTTATTTTAATTAATTAATTAATTTATTTATTTATTTATTTTTTGTTGAAAGTAGACTCTTGAATTACATCTCCGTCCAGTTGATGGCGGTAATGCACTGAGTTTGTAAACTGCCAGTAAACACCATCGAAGAAGAAGAAGAAGAGATGACGCGTATTAAACACTGAAGCGTATAGTGTACAATTTTTTCGTGTTTATTGTTAATCACAACCCCCCCAATGTTAGACCTAAAGTTACGCCCCTGTCTAAACTACTCTCCACCATAAGAGATTAGAGATGCATTCAATCTGAAGTGGAATGAAAAATTTGTATGAAATACTTGGGGGTAAACCTTACAAAAAGAATAGATACACTTTATGACGCAAACTACACAAAAATAAACTTACATATTAGGAAAGATTTGGATAGATGGTCAGGAGTTGGTTTGGATCTTGGATCAAGAATAAAGATAATTAAGATGAATATTTTACCAAGACTTTTATACTTGTTCCAATCCTTGCCAGTGATAATCCCACAAAATCAATTCATAGAATGGGACAAGTGGATTTCGAGGTTTATATGGAGAGGGAAGAAACCCAGGATTAGATACAAAACTCTGCAGCTCCCAAAAGATAAAGGAGGTTTGGCTCTACCAAGTCTCAAAGAATATTTTTATGCAGCACAACTCAGACCTCTGATATGCTGGTGCAATGATGAACATGTTTCAAAATGGAAAAGCCTGGAAATGGATATGAAAGGTATAGAGGTGAGAAATTTAATATCTCACAAAACATTATTGGGCAAATTAGAAAATCAACTGGATTCAATAACCAAAACTACAATTGAAATATGGAACACAGTGGTAGATAGATATAAATTAGAAAAAGAAACAAGGATCTTGAGCTGGTTTGCTTGGGATTCAAGGTTCATACCGGGTACCCATGATAAAGGGTTTAAACAGTGGGCAAATAAAGGTATAACAGTGATGTGTAAGATGATTGAAAGGGGTAAGCTGCAGAGTTTTGAGAATCTAAGGGAAAAATTTGGATTGGAAGAGCAAGAAAAGTATCGGTACTTACAAATTAGACATTACTATGAAAAGGAGGTAAAAACTGACACAACAAGCGAAATTATTGAAGTCTTTCGGAAGGCCTATGAGGGAAAAAATGTAGAATAATTTCAACTTTATACAGAGGTCTGATGGCAGGAAAGAAAACTTCCTCACTATATATTAAAGAAAAATGGGAAAAAGAAATGCAGGAACAAATAACTGAGGAAGAATGGTTAAACATCTGTAAAACGCAGTGTACGGCCACCAGCTCCAGGTTCTGGAGAGAATTTAATTGGAAAAACATCATTAAATTCTTTATAACACCAAAACTTCAGAAGAAAATGGCATCCAGCACGCAACCGTGCTGGAGATCCTGTGGACACAGAGATGTGGACCATGTACATATATTTTGGTCATGTCAAAAAATAAAAGGGTATTGGGATAAAATATGGCTTACTTTGAATAAAATACTACAATATGAAATACCCAAAACATGCAAAATACTTTATTTGGGAAATATTTCACACAAAATCATACAAAAAGAGGATGAATACCTGATTAAGATATTGTTAACAGCAAGTAAAAAAGCCATCACAAGAATGTGGTATAAAGTGGATCCACCGACTGTGGAGCGGTGGCTGAGCACTGTGGAAGAGATATTTGTAATGGAAAAACTCACTCATAAATTAAGACTGCAAGAGGCGCAGTTTAACGAAAAGTGGGAAAAATGGACTTATTACAGAAAGAATACACCACCTTCTCAACTGGACAATGAGAGCACTGGAAAATTAACCATTGATTAAGACTGTATGTATATTGTACTTCTTCACTGCAAATATTTTAAGAAAATTGCAATTAAAAAAATATAAAAAATAATAAAAATATGACTTTGAAAAAACGTTTTTTTTTTCCTTATTAAAAGCTAAATAAACCAAAAAAAAATAAAATAAAAAAACTTTTAGTTTTTGTGATTAAATAGATTGATCTCTGCTAAAATATATTATTCCTCTTTAAAACTTTGAAATAAGCCATGAAATAAGACCATATTCACTACAAAGTTCTCCTCAAAACTTTGTTTCTCTCAACCATTAAAATGAGTCATGAAATATGACAATCATCACTACAAAGTTCTCCAAAAACTTTATTTCTCTCAAACTGTCCTCAAAAGATGATCCTGAGTTGATTAAACAGGACTCCACTGGAGGGGCACCAGGGCGGCGGTATGCGTTTTCACCTCTAATTAGAATTTGGCCTTAAGGTTTTTTCTATATCGCTCATAAAGTTATAAGTTATGTAGTAATCAGTTTAAATGATAAAAGAGGATGAATATGATAGAGTTTTTAACATTTATCATATAAAACTTATTTTATTAATGTACTCTAACAAAATCATTACTCAACTCTCTTTCTAAATTCTCTCTGTATGTAACAAACACTTATCTAAAGAGTGTGTGCAGTTGTCTCCTTGACGCAAGAACAAGGATGCTGGTTGGGCTGGCTTATGTTTGATTACAGATAATGTTCTGACATCACGTTCTGGTTCGTTTTTGATATTACGTTCTTGTATGTTCATGTGCTATCTGATTCTCACCTTGTCCTACTTTTGAGAGAATAAAATCCCAGTACGCGCTGACCAATTCGGACTTGCTTCAGACACGGTTGAGCCTGGCTCCAAGCGAGTTTGAAGTGATATCCCCTTTGCAAAGTGTGACTAAATTATAATCATTTCTTGTTTCTTTGTGTGGTTCTTGTTCAATGTGAAGGTGTTTAAATGAAGGTGTTTACATATCCCTATCATTATTGTCAATAGAAACATCAAAGCAACTATGTTCTTGTTTTTAGTCATTTTTCCTTGTTTTACAGCGCGCTGATTTATTGTTTTATAACATAACTTTTATTTTTACTGCATTTTATTGTAGTTTATTGTTATTGTTGTCTGTACTTTATATGTTCTGTCTGGAACAGGTCTCTCTTGTAAATGAGTCCTCGTGGCTCAATGAGACTGACCTGTATAAATAAAGGTTGAATGGAAAACACAGCCTGGTTGGGATGAGATCTAGCAGACATGTGGATGGTTTGGATTAAGCTATTACTTTAGACCACTGGTTCTTAACCTGGGTTCGATCGAACCCCAGAGGTTCGATGAGCCGTTCTCAGGGGTTCGGTGGAGCCTCTGCTTACACACTTGTGTAAACACCGTTGTGACTGGTGTTGCCAAATAGAGTCCCACCCGCCCAAAGCACTCTCTACCCGCAAAAGTCAGAAGGAAAATCGCGGTGAACCGCCAAATCTGGCAACACAAGATTCAGTGCAGTGATGCGGAAATATTCATTCAACCTTTATTTATACAGGCTAGCCTCGTTGAGTCACGGGGACTCATTTACAAGAGGGACCTGTCTCACTCACACCAAACAATTATCCACTCTCACACTCACACCTAGGGTCAATTTAGAGTCACCAATCAGCCTAACATGCATGTTTTTTTTGGTCTGTGGGAGGAAACCGGAGTACCCGGAGGAAACCCACGCATGCACGGGGATATATATATATAAATATAACGCGCGCATGAAGTCAATGGCTGTCGTGTCGTATTGTACGTCGTGTTTACAAACGGTAAATATGTCGGGCAAAAAAAGAAAGTGGTTGGACGAATATGTCCAACATGGATTCACTTGTGTCACGGAACGGGATGGAAGTCAGCGTCCGATCTGCATGATATGCAACACGAAGTTGAGCAACTCCAGTCTGGCGCCGGCAAAACTGAAGGAACACTTCATGAAGATGCACAGAGACGGAGAATACAAGAACACAACGCCTGCTGAATTCAAGGTGAACGAGCCAGATATGATGTTGTTTCTATGCTAATTTTAGCTTTTTAAGCTAATTCCACATTTAATGCTCTTATTAAAAAAAATGTCATCCTAATTCAGCAAAAATGTGCTCTCTCAACTTCATTCTGGTGATGCTTCTTTCTGCTATTTTAGCTACTTTTCAGCTGAATCTTTTTTCTAATTTTAGATTTTCTTCAGATAATTTCCACATTTTTGTGCTCATTTCTGCTTCTTTCAGCCTAATTGGGCAAATATATTCTTTTTGCTTTCTTCTGCTAATTTAAGCTTATTCTACCTTTTCAGCAACATTTTTTAGTACTCTTTCTGGTTTAAGGTAAATTAAATTTTTGTGGTAATTTCTGACACTTTCAACCTAATAATTACCTTTTTTTGTTCATTTCAAGGTGAAACGAGCCAGATATGATGAAAGGGCCACTCTGCCTGCTCTTGGATTTGTACCTGTTAGCAAACCGATCCTTGCAGCATCGTACGAAGTTGCTTATTTGATCGCAAAGCAGGGTAAGCCACACTCCATCGGTGAAACTCTCATCAAACCAGCTGCATTAAAGATGGCAAATCTGCTACTCGGAACAGCAGCTGAAGATAAATTATCCCAAATTCCTCTTTCAAATGACACCATTAGCGACAGAATAAAGCACATGAGTAAAGACATCTTGGCTCAAATAGTTGCAGATCTAATGTCAAGTTCTGCAAAATTCAGCCTTCAACTTGACAAGACCACAGACGTTTCTAACCTAAGCCAGCTTGCCGTTTTTGTGCGCTATGTGAAAGAAGACACAATACAAGAAGATTTTTTATTTTGTAAGCCTCTTACAACAACAACTAAAGCAGTCGATGTGAAGAAGCTTGTGGATGACTTCTTCAGAGACAATAATCTTTCATGGGATATGGTTTCTGCAATTTGTACGGACGGAGCTCCAGTCATGCTGGGAAGAAAGTCTGGTTTTGGTGCGCTTGTAAAAGCCGATGCACCACACATCATTGTTACGCATTGTATTCTGCACAGGCATGCATTGGCAAGTAAAACATTGCCTCCAAAAATGGCAGAAGTATTAAAAACTGTGGTGGAATGTGTGAACTATGTGCGAAATAGTGCTCTGAGGCACCGCATCTTCAGTGAACTGTGCAAAGAAATGGGCTCTGAATTCGAGGTACTCCTGTACCATTCTAATGTTCGGTGGTTATCCCGGGACAGGTGCTGAATCGTGTTTTTGCCATGCGTGTGGAATTAGGCCTGTATTTGCAAGAGCAGCAACATTGTCATGCAGATTGCTTCAAAAATCCTGATTTCATTGTGATTTTAGCTTACATGGCTGATATATTTGCAGCTCTCAATCATGTCAATCAGCAGATGCAGGGTGGTGGTGTCAACATCATGCAAGCAGAAGAAAGCCTGAAGGCTTTAAAAAAAAACTACCGTTATGGAAACGACGAACCGAGAACAATAACTTCGCAAACTTTCCTCTTTTGGACGATTGCCTAAGTAAGATCGAAAATGTGCCTGGAATCGGAGACGTTTCTGTGTCCATCGAACTGAAGCAAACAATTGCCACGCACCTGGATGAGCTTGCAAAGTCTCTCGACGGATATTTCCCTCCAACAGAGTCCTATCCAGCTTAGGTGAGACAGCCATTTACGTTTGCAGTTGAGACAGCGGATGTCAATGATGAATACCTCGACGAAATCATTGAAATTCAGCAGAGCCAGGTTCAACTGCAGCTCTTCAGAACAACAACACTCTCAATATTTTGGTGTCGACAAAATGGAAAAGTACCCAGTTATTGCCAAGAAAGCACTGGAATATATTTCATACCATTTGTCACAACATATCTTTGTGAGCAATCCTTTTCGAGGATGCTGGATATAAAAACAAAGAAAAGGAACCGACTTTGCTGTGAAGATGACATGCGAGTAGCACTTGCCAAGGTGAAGCCACGCATCTCCGAACTGGTCTCCCAGAAACAACAGCAGAAGTCACACTGATTTGCAGGTATGTAATGTGAGCAATACTTTACTTAGGCCCCCAAAGAGTATTTTGTGTATTCAAAACAACAAAATACAAATTACATTTAAAAAAAAATATTTATATACATATATATTAAAAAAATGTTTTTTCTTCACCCAGGACACGCTGGATAACCTGGGAACGCCATGGGATTCCCCTGGAGGAGCTGCTCCAATGGATGGATGGATGGATGGATGTTATTCTTCAAAAAAATCCTATTTCATTTTTAATGATTAAAAATTGTACAAAAATATTTTTGGGGGATGAAACTCTTATTGGGCCAGAATAAAGTTGTTGTGAGTTCATGCACTGTGTTGGTTTTGTTCTTTGAGCAAGGTGATGTTGTAGAATTTGGGGAAAAAAAATCATATTTTATATATTAAAAAAGAGGGGTTCGGTGAGTGGCCGTATGAAACTTGAGGGTTCGGTAGCTCAAAAAAGGTTAAGAACCACTGCTTTAGACAGTTCAGAGAGCTCAACAGAACAAAACAGTCCAAACACAAATCAGGCTCTAGTGACATTTCTGAGGTTACCTCATCTGACAGTGAACCAGAGGCGATAGTAGGAAGGATGGTTTGAATTTTCTCCCTAATTGAAATAATTTTATTTATGAAGCATCTCATGAAGTCATCACTTTTCATAGTTGTAGGGACACATGGTTCAACAGAGATGGGACTTTTCATTAGTTTGGCTGTAGTGATGAACAGAATCCTGGGGTTATGTTTATAAGAGATAAGAGATAAGAGATTTATTTATTAACATTGCACCAGTTAATTAATACAACGTGATTATGTAGCACAGTCGTCCAGAGAGGGAGAGTATGCAAGCTGCAGCATTTCCAAACACATGACATGTTCTTCTGCGCGGCCGCGCTCATCCGTCTCCGGATGAAGGTCAAACAGATATGGAAAAAGGAAAAACACAATAGGTATCATTTGTGATATTCAAAAAAAGAATCTATCAAAGATTGCCTTAAGACACTCTATGATAAAGTCCCAAAAACTCTATCAGCAATAAGCACAACCAGACAAGACATTGTTGCAGATTTGACGACATGCAAGGAGATCAAAAGAG
>JBBPBX010049140.1:0-25477 GCA_038048925.1 Garcialebias charrua
AAAATGTTAGGATTAAAGCACGCCTTCGGGACCTTGTACCACCCCCAGTCCCAAGGCAAGGTCGAAAGGATGAATCAGAACATAAAACAAAAATTGAGCAAAATCTGTGCACAGACCAAATTAAACTGGGTTGACGCTCTGCCAATTGCATTAATGATTGTAAGAACTTCTGTTAATAATGGCACTGGTTTCTCTCCCTATGAGTTAACTACAGGTCGACCTTTCCCTGGACCGAATGCTTGTTCTCTGCCCAACAAGGAGGACCGAAAGATGGACCATAAGGTATACTTTGATGAGTTAAAAGCTTTAGTAACCAACTTTACTCAGCAGGTACACGAGAAAAGGGGTCCACCAGGAGACCCTGACCTACCCACAGCTGAGTGGGTGCTGCTGAGGGTCGTTAAGAGAAAGTGGGCGGAGCCTCGCTGGGCAGGTCCTTTCCAAGTGACCGAGAGAACCTCACATGCGGTCAGGCTGAGAGGAAAGGGGGAGGTCTGGTACCATTGGAGTCAGTGTGCTCCAGCCCGTGAACCAGGAAGGAGCTGAGAGGATCGAGCGGGACAACAAGAGGAGCTCGCATTCGAACTCTTGTACCTTGATAGACCAAAGTAGTCGAGTAAAGTTGCGTGCGGGCTCAGAAGGACTCTGTTTTATGGGGCCACTCGATGCTGGAACATGCACACATAGAACAGACACCTAAAACGATAAAAACACTACATATTAGAGTCTCACATTACACGAAGAAAACTCGGGAACATAGGAGGACATTCCCGAGCACCCTAGGGGAATGCCCCTAAGTACGTGTGGCACATTCAAAAAGTATATTAATGTTTCTGTGATGGTGATATAAATCTTGTGTTCTTTCTCTGTTTTTGTGTGTTCAAGGGAGACAACTGCCTTGCTGTCTGGAGGAGGAATCAAGGTCTCACAAGTTCATAGGTCTTTACTATTTAACTCACATCATTCAGAATACATTTACATTCATTTTCACATTCTGCTGGTGCATAAAATAACGTTATCCTTTACTCTAGTATTGTACTCTCTTATTAAACATTCCACAGATCTTGTCTCAACATTTTACGTCCTTTATCGATTAAAAGAATTTTACTCATATATATCTTATTAAGAGTTACCGTTTTTTTTTTTTGCTTAATCCATTTAAATCATATAATTTACATTTTAACCAATTAGTGTACATTGACTCAGTGGTCTTTTATTTTACTCTTCAAATATTACCTGGATAAAGTGGTTTTTGAGAAGTTTGTCTCAAAATGTGGTGGCCAGACAAGAGGGTCACTACGACAGTCGGAATAATGGGGGGAAGTATGATAGCTTTAATTGTCCTCCTAGAACATTTTTGTGTAATCCCTGGTAAAGAGGATCGCGAAGTTCATAGGCATAAAAGGGAGTACGGGAATAGTAGGGCTTTGAAGCTGTCGTACACCAAGGGATCTACTACCACCTTCCAGTTTGACTTGTGTGAAGTGATTAACTGCGGCGGAGATAATTCCTTGTACAGGCAGGTTGATGTTTACGTATGTCCTTGCGGTAGACAGAGGTCTTACTGTAATAAGCGTTATTGTGTGAAGAATAAAGTGACACAGTACACCGGACGCGAGAATCCCCGCAATTGGTGGGAACAGAACATGGCCTTACAAAGGGATTATTCATTCTCACAAAATCCTTTGTCATTATCTATAAAGGGGGTCACAACTTTCGATGGTTCTGCAGAAAATTCTTCCAGCTATACCCTACTGCTGGGGGTAGAGCTGCCTGGCTCAGACCCATATGGTCTGATACACATACAGATCATTGAACCCTCTGTTTCCCAGCCAATCTCTTCCTCTGCAGCGATTGGAATTGATTACTCAGCCCTGACTCCAGTCGAGGTAATCGCAATGTCCACCGGATACCATGCGGCCAATATTTGGCTAGAATGGTTATCCGAGGCGACAAAACAAGCCTCCTTGTCTGAGTGTGTGGCTTGTGCTGCCGCCCGTCCAGTCCTATACACCGAACCTGCACCTCTCTTCCTTGAAGATTTGTGGGGTTTCGGGTGTATGCTTGACCTAACTAAACGGCAGACAAATGTGAATTGTACCGTCCTAAGTAACATTTTTCCATTGGCAGATAATCACTCCAAAGCAGGCCCCTTCCATGCTGCAGAGCGCCATGATTACTTCTGCTTTAATTTCACGAGTCAAAGTGCTAAAGTAAATGTAGGGTCCATTAATGAAACATGGTGCAATCGGACCAAACAAGCAAACACCAAGAAGGGTCAGAGAGAGGTCATTGGCCCTCTGGTCAGATCAGGCTTGTATTACTATTGTGGGGAAAGGAGGCTACTCACTCGTATCTTGGACAACACCATTGGACTTTGTGCCATGGTACGATTGGCAGCCCCTCTGACCTTGATCGGCCCCAGATTAGAAGTTTCAAAGGAGACTCCTGTCCTTCCCCAAAGTAGGACAAAGAGAGCTGCTAACTTTGATCCGACAGTAGGCTCACCAACTTACATTGATGCTATAGGTGTCCCTCGAGGTGTGCCAGATCAATATAAACTGGCTGATCAGGTGGCAGCTGGGTTCGAGAGTTTCCCTATCATCTCAGCAGTATTCCCAGTCACTCCTAACAAGAATGTTGACAGAATAAACTATGTGCATTATAATGTTATGCGACTGTCCAATCTCACCAGAGACGCGGTAGAAGGTTTGGCCGAACAACTGGCGCCAACTTCCCTGATGGCAGTTCAGAACAGGATGGCGTTGGATATGCTTTTGGCGGAACGGGGAGGGGTTTGTAGCATGTTTGGTGACCTTTGCTGTACTTTCATCCCCAACAACACTGCCCCAGATGGGAAGGTCACAAAGGCCTTAGAAGGTCTTAGGACCCTATCGAATGAGATGCAAAGTCATTCAGGTATTGATAACCCTCTGGACGACTGGCTTACGAGAGTTTTTGGTCCCTGGAGACAAGTGTTTGTATCCCTGGTGGTGTCTCTGGCCGTCTTTGTGGCTATTTTAGTAACTTGCGGGTGCTGCTGTGTGCCTTGTTTGAGGTCTCTAACGGTTCGACTTATCACATCCACACTGGAGAAGAGGGATCCTGAAGTGATGCGTCAATTGCTTTTGTTAAAAAATTATAACTGGGAGGATTTTGAAAAAACTGATTGAATATTATGTACATATGCATTAAACTACATTATGAGTTGTGTGATTTTATTTCTTGAGGTGGACCTCAGGAATTGAGGTCCAAAGGGGGTTTTGTTGTCAAATAAAATATATTTTTGCCTTCCTGTTTCATTTGCTCCTTTGCTACAAGCTGATGCAAGCAGTAGCATATCTTGTTTGGCAAGTGTTTGTGCAAAACAACTACAGGGACTTTCCACTCAACCTGGAGGGGTAAGAAGAACATCCTTGTGTTTCCGGTCTGGCAAGTGTTTGTATGAGCAGGGACTTTCCACTCAACCTAGAGGGGTAAGAAAAACATTCCTGTGGCATGAGTTTAGGTATCAGTCGAGGATAGGAAAACATTCCTGTAGCATGAGCTTAGGGATGGGCAACAGAGGAGAGTATAAGAACCAGACTTCCTCCTCCAGAGAAGCAACGCAGGAACAAGCTAAGAGGGAGAAAACTCTCAGGTTGTATGTCTCTTTGAATGCGCATTCAAATGTCTTTTTTCTTTCTTTCCCTCTGTCCCCACTCTTTATCCCTGGTTCTATTTTAAACAAATATAATGGTTGTTAGAAATAGTACAAATGTATTCTGTGACTTCTTTAAACTTATGATTAATTAAACTGGTTTTTGGAACTTTAAATTGTGTGCGTTTGTCGTATTTTAAGTGTTTGTTCCAAGTGAACCAAACAACGAATTCTGGGGCGACTAAGAATCATTAAGCCAACAACAGGTACTGATGTCACAAATGTGAGACATACATAGACTGCAACCCAATCCAAAATTAAAATCACTGGGTAAACACACGTTAACAAAAACGCAATTTTAACACATACTGACAACTAAATTTTGGGCCAACTTTAGTAATTTTGTAAAATATAATAATTTAATGGAAGTATTTAATCTTGCATACATAAAATGACAACGTATTCCATTATTTTGTAGCAATACTTTTAATTCCGCACACAATCAAATGGAACTTAAATAGTAAATGGAGCTTATTTATATAGCACTTTCCAGCCCCATATGAGGGACCCCAAAGCGCTTTACAATACCAACCATCCACCCATTCATACACACATTCATACACCAGTAGCGGTAGACTGCCATGCAAGGCGCCTTCCAGTCCAGGGACACAACGACACATGGTGTGGGGAACCGGGATTCGAACCTCCAACCTTCCGATCGGGGGACGACTGCAATTACCACTACGACACGGCCTCCCCATCAACATATTACATAAATTGCACATTATATTTTAGAATAAATGACAATACTTAGTACCGGAAGTCTTTTCACATAACCCCAGTTCATAATACAGATTTTTTTAACCCCTAAATGATTGTTTTGAAAAGGTTCATATACATTATATGTGTATGAATACATATACTGTATGTTGATAACAGGCATTGCAAAATTCTTCACATAACAATAAATGTAAAAAATTTTCAGACGTGTAACCTCATTTGTTACCTAAATAAAATAATTCCTCATCAATCCATAAACCTAAAATTAATTCCATGCTCACATGCAGATTACATTTAATCATTTACAGTAATGTGTGTTCAGTAGCCGACATACAGCCGAGCTGGACAGTGGACATTGTATATACACAGTACATACATGGTGTAACTATCTGAGTTGCATACAGTATATAGCTTTGTGCCAGTGGGAAAGTGGATGGTTGACATAATAGCTCAGTTCAGTTCTGATTAGAGAACATCTGGCCAACTTCTGCACT
Organism: Garcialebias charrua; assembly: GCA_038048925.1. Lineage (NCBI taxonomy): Eukaryota > Metazoa > Chordata > Actinopteri > Cyprinodontiformes > Rivulidae > Garcialebias > Garcialebias charrua. The sequence goes on from JBBPBX010049140.1 coordinate 4,915, forward strand.
GTGGAATTACCATATTTTCCAATAGCATATAGACACTGATCACTTGTCTGTATAAAGTGTGACAGTGAAAAAATGTTTCCATCTTTCAGAAGCACAACAGAATTGTGATGGCTTTAAGAATGAGAGCATGGCAAAAACGCTAAAGAGACCTCAATCTACTTCTACGTTATTCTGACAGTGAAGATGAGCTACGAGGCATTGAAAATACAGGTGGTCCTCGACGCCCACGACTTACGACAATTCGGAGTTCCGAACGCATCATAATTAATAAAAATAGAAAATTAAATTGAAATTAAATTTGTGGTCACTGCAGCTTCCTTTCCCCTATAGAAAACATGTGTTGTAGGGAGACGCCAATTAACTATGGATTATTTAGCACTTCCTCAAGCCCTAATAAATATACAATATATTAATAAACACAACATTAAACATGGTCTTGAGTACACAGTGCACTTTTATTGTCTTAAAAGCATTTCTCAACCTGGACCTGGGCTGTGAATTACTGTACATTACCAGTAAAAGCACACACAAACTTACCTCAAATTAAAAAAATAATAGTAAAAAAATCTAATTTTTATTCATGTTTCGCACCACCTTGAGTTCAAATTAATGTTTACATAGTAAATGTGTTACAATGTAATGCTGATAATCAACGTGATCAATGAAGCTCCTTGTTCTGTATTGATAATTACATTTCCAAATCATACATGTTCACATCAATTATTACAAACTCATGTATAAATTCAATTTTACTTTTAATTGTTTTAGGTGTGCCAAATTTTATTTTGTTATGTTTGGACATTATTTATGAAAAAAACCCAGATAGAGTTTCCGGCAGTTTCCCACAGTTTCCGGCAGCAGTCAGTTTTCGGCAGTGCCGCCATGTTTTGGCTAGCTTCGGTTGCTCTCCAGCTTCGACAGTCGGACCATGTCCGCTAAGAGGTTCCTACGCACGGATATATGAGATGTAGATGAACGGCGGTTGTGCTGAGGGACGGATGGGCGAATGAAAACGACGCTGTTGACCGCGTGAAGCAGCAGACAGCGTCAGCGAGCCGGACCGGAGTAGCAACGAGCTAACATGCTAATAACAAGCCTTGCTGTAGCATGAACGGGTAGATGCTAAGGTCCCACCGGGGGCACAGAGCCGACAGGCGGCGGCCGGGAGCTCGCATCAATGTCCGACTGGTAGCTCAGATGTTGGATGGACACCGACCTATCATGCTAAAACGCAGAGAACAAGAAACAGCTGCGGATGCCTTTTGGAGGTGCTAATGCTAACAAACGCAGCTATAGCGGAGCTAAAATGCTAACGAGGTGCGGCCTTTTGGATGGACACCGCGAAGAAACCGCGCAGTAAGTTATTCACTCTTTTTCCCTTCATTATGTATGGAGTTAACATGCTAACAGTCCTTCTTGTAAACAGTTTGGACCGCGTGAAGCAGCACGAAGCTGCAGAACTCGGACCTGCAAGAGCTAACATGCAAACAGACGGAGACAGGCTTGACCAGCTCAAAGTAAGAATATTTATTTTTTGATTTACTGTAATTGTCTCTAAATTGTCTCAAAATGTACTGTATGTGTTTTTTTATATTTATGTAGGGTACTGTGTTAGCCTAAATGTGGCGGGTAGTACATGTACTGTGGCCTAGAGAAAGGGATCTGTCGTTATTTACATCAGCAATGATGTGCAGATTACTGTAAACATTGATGGTGTCCCACTTTTCAAAAGTAGTGGTGTCCAATTCTGGCCAATACTAGTGAAGTGTGGTAATTGGCCAAATAAGATGAGTGCCACAAAAACCAAACAGGCAATGAGGGATAAAATTAACCCTGGGGGTGATTGGATGACATCCCATTTAATAAAGATAAAAAGTACTTCTGGTAAGTTTTTAAATGTATATCTTAATCCAAATATTGTTGAAATGTGTTTTTTTCTCTCTCCTCACTTAAGCCAAACGTAAGTGTGAGAATTACAACCTGACTAGTCAGGCAGAGGAGGATGAGGAGGACCAGGACATGGTGACTAAATCCAAAAGGAGTCGCACTTAAAAAATAGCTCCTGAGTTTTTTTTAAGCGGTATGTTTGTCATTCTCAAGTGATTTATACATATGTAATCTGCTGACAAAAATTGGGCCTAAAACATTTTTCACATCAATGTTTGTGAACATTTTTTGCAGGATTAACATCTTCTGATGAAGAAGAGCGCATCAGAGGTAATGGTTTTCTGTAGATTTTTTCATTCCGCTTTCAAAAGTAATGACCTTTTTAGTAAGCCCTTTTATTAAAAATGGGCATGCTTATTTTTCTTTAAATCACCTGTGTAGGTGTCCAGCTGCCAAACTATCCAACGCCTCCACAGAACTACTGAACAAAGCTAGTGAGTACTTACGAGGTCACCTTTTGAGTTTGTTTTTATTTTTTATTGCTCCACCCATCCAGTCCTTTAGAGCTGACCAAGAGGGTATCTGTCTGCCCTCTAAAATACCAACACAATTCTGACTGCTCGGATACAGATGAGACTCAGATTCTGACTCAAGCCAAGGTGACATCAATTTTCTTTTATCTATTTAGAGTTCGGTATCATACAAATATACTGACAGTTCTCTCTTTATCATTGAAGCCAAAAGCTTTCACTGGGAAGGACCCTGCAGAGGAATTCCTCGCCATGTACAGTGATACTCCACCTTCAGACCTTCAACATGAGGAAAGTCAGACAGTGATTGAATTAAAGCGGCAGATCCAGGAACTGAAAGACGAGAATGCTAAACTGAGGGAGTTGGTTTTTCAAGGTATCACTTCACTCATTTAACAATTACACAGTCAATAAAATTCAAATAATTTAATATTTTTTACAAAACTGAACTTTGTAATAAAGAACAATATTTTTTTATCTAATTGGTACAGATCTGCCTGAACTCCTAAAGTCTATGAAGACTGTAATTAATCTAGCTGAACATAGTTCAGAACTGAACACACCACAACTGCCACCTCAACATTCTCTGCAGTCCAGGCCTGGTCCATCATCTGCAGATTCACTGCCGTCCCTCTCCAGACCTACACCCTCAAGCTCCCCATGCGAGTCGGTCATTCCATCAACAAGGGATACCCTGTCATCTAAGGTGATTGGTTAATAAAGAATGAATAAAAACATTCATCACTATACAGTATCCTAAATGCGCCTTTTGCATGTCTCCATTAAACAGGTGGAGATCCATCCTGGGACTGGAGCGACAGTCGAGAAACTGGCTTGGGCCTATGCTACCAATGCAAACTCTGCTACAGTTTTTGTGAGGCATCTGCTCCCAGCAGTCTTTCCTGCGGAGACTCTGCTGGTCAGCAATCTTCGAGGGGGGAAACGAGGCCGAGGAGATGCTTGTCTACCTCTGGACAAAAAAACTGGATGCTATCTACAGTAAGTTTTCAGACTTTTATTGTGTCAGAGTGTGACTACAGTACACATTAACAGTTTGATGTACTGTGTCTGGTTCATTAAGGCCCAGGTGTAGCTCTGCTTTCAGCCGAACGCCGCTCCCTTCGCGCGCGTTCACTGGCACAGCTCTGCGTTTTTTCTCGCGTTCATTCTCGCGTTCATTCTCGCGTTTTCGCTCCAAATTCTTGACGTAATTTGAGAAGCCACAGCGCAGAAACGTTCGCTAATTGATCATTTGCTGACAAGCCTACTGAATTGATGACAGGTCGGGGGGAGAAAAAAAGGCGAGCCGGCTGCTTCAGCGCAACAGTGTTTTGTGTTTATATCTTATTAAAAGGTTATAAAAAAAAATAAAAACAGGGAGCGCTGGTCCTGCAGCCCACAGCACACCAGGAAATCTGCAGAACCTCGCGCAGCTACGTAGGACCCGAGTTTAATTCGCTCGTGACAAATTCATTCATTTCCTCATCATTTCAGTCATGGAGTCAGCGGAGGAGGAAGCGATTACTTGACTTTTGGCAAAAAAACAAAAGAAAAGTCCAGATCAGGGACGAAGAAGAGGAATTTAATACATTTGTGTCACATCCAAAACAGTCCGGCGCCGGGCAGTTTATTGTGTGACAACGCGCCACGCGTACGCAGTCGTAAAATTTGAGCTCTGCGCGTTTGTGCCCTGCGGGGCTACGCTTGTGCCTCGCACTCGAACTACGTCGAGTGCCGTACGGCCGAATGCCGAGCTATACCTGGGCCTTGACTTTATGAAATGGATTTCTTAGTAGATCTAAAAAATCTAAGTCTGGTCCTCTGGACATTCAAAAAATAAAACAAAACAAAGCACAAAAAAATAGAAACGTTTCGTCTTTCGTCTCTTTCGTCTAGCACCCTCTCACAGTGGATCAACCAGTTGGCTGATCCACTGTGAGAGGGTGCTATTTATAAGACTGAGCTGAATACAGCAACTCAGACTGAGGAAGTCTTTCGGACGAAAGACGAAACGTTTCTTTTTTTTTTTTTTTGAATGTCCAGAGGACCAGACTTAGCTTTTTTAGATTTTTCTACCTGGATTATTGAGCATGCATCAGGGTATTTCTTAGTAGACATAGAGTGATATAAAATGTTTTAACCCCCACACCTTGATGTAAATAACCTTCTAATGTTGATTTTTCTTGGTTTCTTTCAAATTAACAATTGTACTGATATTCTTTTTCCATGTCCCTTTTGTGTTCATACGTAGGTGCAACTCTTGAGCGGTGGCCTGGGACACAGCCCTCCAGCATTGGAAGCACGAATGGAAAGATCACAGAGCTTCGCGCTAAAAGTAAAAATGTCTAATTGAGATTAAATACATTGTTCTGTGAATTTGTTAGTGTGAAGTGTTGACAGTTTTTAGCTACAGTATTTAAAAGGCTTAATTTTTTTCATCCCGTTTACCATGTTAGTTACCATGTTACCATTATAAGTTCAAATAAAATTTTGTCAATTTCTAAAGTGACTTGTGTTTATTATGTAAATTTGATGGTAACTGCATGAAACCATAAGAATAGGTAATTTTTTAATGTTATGCAATTCTCATAAGCTGACATGTCATTTATGCATATAAATATATACCGGTATGTAATGGTTCATACTCATATAAGTTTTTTATTAATACTTTTTGTTGGTAGCCATTAACAAAAAAAATTTAAGACATCAATTTCCTTAAAAAAAGTACTTTCAATACAAAAAACTTATATGTAATTGTATTTCTTCATATATGTAAAGTATAAGTGTTTTACAAAGTTATTGTATAAAATTAAAAAGAGAAACATATGAAACATATATGTGAAATATAAGTTTACATATTAGTTCCATGTATTCAACATACATAGTTTTTATATTCAACATACATAGTTTTTATATTCAACATACATAGTTTTTATATTCAACATACATAGTTTTTATATTCAACATACATAGTTTTTATATTCAACATACATAGTTTTTATATTCAACATACATGGTTTTTATATGATTCTTGTAAAATTCATTTTATTATATTGTATGAAATCTATGCAAAAGGTGCCACTTTCAGGAGTAAATCATATATGCCTTATATGTATCATACAAGCCTTATATGTTGTACAATATACAAAACATACACTTAGGATGATATAAGGTTACTTGTTTTTTATATGGTTTTTATATATCTTTTCCATATGGGAAAGGAGTTTAAAGGAAGTTATCTTGAGTGAATTTCAACCAGAAATGACACATTCTCTGCGATCTCCTGGAAAAAAAGCTAGACGTAGGTCCGCTTTTAATAACATGGCGACTCTTTACCTGGCCCAATGGTCTGAAATATATTTCTGTCAGTATTAAATCTATTATGTTCTAAGATTGTGTTCACCTAAATCCTGTCATATAATGTGAATTGTGATACAAGGCGGAACCTTTACTTCCGGGTTTTATTTTCAATAGTGAAGAGTTTTTCAGTTACACGCCTGCACAATACAACAGACCTAACACTTGATGTTTACATATGGAGCTGGTAGCTTATTGTCTGAGAGGTGGACCACGTCATAGAATAGGGCAGTCCCAGGGCATTTCCAAGGCGGTCCAGTCCCAGGGTGGTCCCACGAGGAGGTGACTAACGTGGTCCAGCCTTCGAAGGTTTGTGTGTGTGGACTTGTGCTCGAAGTGAGGTCTGTGTTTGCAGTTGCAAGGTTTATCTTATATGTACAATAAACCTGCAAAATAACTTGCACGTTCGTTTCAGAGCTTCCTTCAACCTCTGAACTCGTAACAATTTGGTGACCACCGACGCTGAGGGTTTGGAAGGAACGGGGGCCATTTGGGGCTTCCTCCACCGAGTGTGACGAGCACGCACGTAGTCAACAAACGGCGCCTTCATTGCAGGTGAGCAGATCTTCCTCTTACACAAAACGTCTGCGTTTGGACACACAAAATTATTTGTTGACTGTAGGCTGGTTTGACTACGGGTGGGCTAATTTTCACCGTGGAGTAGCTGCGGTTTATTGTGTTAGCAGCTAAAAGTAAAAACCGTGAACTACTGTTGGTATTTCTTTTGGATGTGTATTTTTTTGCGGTTGTTGTACATGTAAAGTGAACGCACATAACTCTACACACACGCGCTGGAAAAATTTATGAGTGCCTAAGCTTGCTCGCTCTCCCTATCCCTTCCCCCCCCCCCCATGCTACATGAGCTCTGCAGGCTTTTCGCCTCGGAGACACAGTTCATTTTTATTATGGGGCTCCGGGGCCTAGTGGCGCCGTGGCCTGGCCATTATCTCCGGGATCCGTTCACCGTTGAGATAATCCAGGTTCTGATCCGGGCCATTTCCTGCCGTTTAGAGTGGTTTGGGACCACTCCAGGATTGCAGTTCGCCGTTTGAAGTGGCTGGGTCACTCACGGGTCCTGTGATTGCTGTACAGAGCCAGATTTTTCCTTTAATGTTAATTTAACGAGCGAATAAAGGCAACAGGGACAGATTTTTTGTTTTCTATAAACTATTGTTGTTTTTATGGTTGGGGAGATATGTATATATAAATATAGTTTTATACTAGTCTTATATATATAAATATAGTTTTTATTCTGTTCTTATATATATATAAATATGGTTTTTAGACTGGTATTTTATTTTTATTGGGGTGCTTCAGAGGATGAGAAGCTTTTAGCACACAGTGATGTTTTCCTTTGGTTGATCAGTCTCCTTCATCAGCATGGCTTAATAAACTTTTAATACAGGCTGAAAGGGCCTTGACATTGGCCTTGGATGAGAAACACAACGGTTTTGCTCTACTGAGCAGGAGGAATATAAGGACTGGCTGAAAGCAGATGCGTTTCATAGAGACTACCTGTTTGTTTTTGGATGAGATGAGCAAAATCCTAGGGAGACAGAAACTTGGTCTGAGAAGTATGCACAAGGTAGTTTCACAGATACAAGTTGTTGGCTCACAATCAGATTTATGGCCGTCAACAGATAAGATTTTAGTGCCTGACACCACAGGGCTCCCACCTAAAGCGGGTCCTCCTCCTCCTCCTCCTGTTCTTGTACCAGGGACGGAGACACTCCTTGATGCTCAACTGCTTCTCCCTACTCGTCCTCCCCCATACGCGCCTGTGAATCTGCTTACACAGGCACAAATGCCTCTCTCATCCATAAATCTGACCGAGTTGTCTCTTGGTTCTGGTTCTGGACCCGTTAAAGGGACCAGCTCAGAGTTGATGTTTGTTCTGTTAGTTTCATTCAGTGCTGCTGTTAAAGAGACTCCAGAGTAAAGTAGTTAGTTAATTGACAGTTAACAGTTGGGTTATTACACAGTTTGTTTTTATTTTTGTTGCTATGACTGTTGGTGCTATTTTGTGAAAAATAGAGGGCAAATGGGGTGCACATTACGGCCATTATATCTATGACTGGCGGAACGGAGACTCTCCTTGACCAGCTCAGAGTTACTGCTCATTACAGACGGTGTTTTACAACTGACTCAGCTCAGAATGGAACGTGTTGCAGGAGCAAACTGATAGGTGGATTTCATACCACTGCTTGCTCTGTAGATAAGCATATTACCCTCATGAATTCATATTTAATATGTTCATGTTTATCTTATTAAAAACCTTTAATAGCTACATAGGGCGTCTGTTGTTGACCTGACTAAGATGCCTTATGATTCATTTTGTAGATCAAATTTTGGATAAAATAGAGTCTGAAGATAGGGAGTTAAAGTCCCTGTTTATCTCATGAAGATGAATGCAATTCAGATGTGGGTCCTAATGTATCCTCTGACTATTCATATCAGCAGTGACCTCTGGGCCAGACCACGTCCTATCGCAGAGGTCATACCAACCGTCTGAGGGAAACCCTCAGTCCACGGACCGTTGTCACGGCCTTAGCCACTGGTCTTTTCAGTGTCCTACTACACAGGAGTTCTTGAGACAGGAGGTGGCAACAGCTTTATTTCCGCATGATGTTTATCCACCTCCACCTGCTCACACTCAGCATGGCCCTTTTCCAAGGGTCCATAATCAAGCCCTAGGCCAATATCCTATTCAATAGGGGTGCCCAGGTCCGGCGGTAGGTGGCGTCTTGTATCCGGAGCTTTTGGTTTCGCTGACCATTAACGGCCGAAATCACATGTGTATGGTTGATACAGGAGCCAGGTATTTGACAGTTAACACATCACTCCCACGATCAAAGTATACCGTACCTTTTGTTGGATTTTCGGGAAAACCAGAGGAGTGGCCGTTGTCCTGTTACGTGCCATGCGTGTGGACTAATCTGCGCTTTGAACATTCCTTCCAGATTTCTGACTCATGTCCAGTGAACTTGATTGGATGAGACATTCTGTGTGATCAGAACGTGACTTTAATGATGAGTCCTGACAACGTCCAGCTAGACTTTCCTGATGGAACTGTTCAGTGCTGTGCTACAGTGAAAAGTTCTATTCATCAGATGCTTCAGGCCCTCGTGACTTCTGCTGAGTCTGGTCCAGCTGAACTTCAAGCTGAAGTCTGGTGGGGAGCAGTCCCTGAATTTACGACCACACTCTTGTGCGACACTCTGCAGAGTTGGGACGCCTGGATTAATGTCATAAGGCCCTATGACACGCCTCCTAATGTGGTACACTGCACGCTGAACTCGGACCTGTGTGGGGATGAGAACTATGATGCTCTCTGGACAGGACTGCTGGAGCACTGTCAGGAAACTGGTGACTATCCAGTAGCTGAACTCATGGACATCACCTGAGGGAGTGGCAGCTGATGTGAGGTTGCCTGCACCACTGTTGCAACTGTATATGCTTGGTGATGTATCCGTACCTCATGTGACATTGATGGTTGTGTCTGGTGCTGATGCGAAGAATTTAGGCCCTATGATGAGACGCTGTCTTGCTGTCCGGGAATGGGTTCCCATACAAAATCCTCACTTACACTATTCTCCAGAGACTGACACCTACAGGATCACACACAGATCATTTACCTGTCTCAATAACTCTGAAGCCGGGAACAATTCCTATTTTATACATCAGTACAGACTCAGACATGAGCAAATTGAAGGGATTGAACAAACTATTAAGGGTTTGCTGGCAGCTGGGGTGTTACAACCTACAGTTTCAGCCTGGAACATACCTCTCCACTGTTGTGAAATGAAAATATATGTATCTTTGTGTTTTCTTTTATTATGAAGGAGTCTTCACACGGCGTTCAAAATGATCAAATTTCTCTCATAGAATGGTAAGGGTTTCCTGAGAGGAGACAGAATAGTGAGCTTGTGCTCATGTGAGGCTTTGGGACTTAAGGAATGCTTGAAAGTGGATCTTTTCTTGTCTCTGAGTGGCTTATGGCAGTGCCTTTCTGTCAGTTTTATGACTTCACAGATTTATGTGACTGGCAAGGAGACACTGGTCCCTTTGTTCTGGGTGTTAAGCCACATGTCCCCTCTCAGCCTCATGTGAGTTGGAAGAAAGGTGTCCAGCTCTGAAAACTGTGTTCACTTGAAGGCGCAGAGAACATGGTTGCATAAAACGTAGTAAAACAATTAATACCTTGATCATAAAGCACTTGTGCATTAATTATATAATAGTTGTGAAGTAGTTTTCAATCAGATTAAAAGTAGAACTGTGTAAAGTCAGCCTGTATAAATAAAGGTTGAATGAATGAATATTATCCTTCACTCTTTTACCAAAAAGAGTTCAGCCAGCTGAAAAAACAAATGGTATTTCCTCTATCAGTTAAGGGGGAGGGAAAATGCCCCACCAGAGAGAGACAAAGAGGGTCTCTGTGATTGGTGGAAGGCAGGAAATATCCTGCAGGAGTATATAAACTTGGGTATCCTCCTCCAGCGATAAGACAGAAGGCCCCGGGGTGAAGAGAATTGGATCCAGATTAATCAGGTTGTATGAGGTCTTCCTTGAAGCACATAAAATGTCTTTTCTTCCACCCATTCTCTCCCCACTGTCTCCCTGGCTCTCTTTTGAACAAATGTAATGACTTTTAAGAATAGCATAAATGTATTCTGTGACTTTTAACTTATGATTAATTAAACTGGTTTGGAACTTTAAGTGAGCGTCTGTCATGTGTGTGTATCTCTCCTTCCTGTTCCAAAGTGAACCAAAAAACGAATTCTGGGGCGGATAAGATTGTCACGTCAACATTTGGAGGTTCCTACCGAGATGGTTGCACGCGCGGACAGGAAAGGATGAGCCGGAGTCCAGAGCACTGATCAGTGACCGGTCACCTCAACAAAAAAAGGTAGGCAGATTCCTGTTTAAACGAAATCTGTGATTGGACATTTATAGGCAAATTTTAACTCAGTGTGTTTGGACTCCAGGGTTAATACGTGTAAAAAGAAAAAGAACGTTACAATTAAAAGTAGAATTGTAAGTTTCCAGCCAAGACTCCAGATCCCAGAGTAAAAACACGCAGTGGTCGAGCTAACCAAAAGCCGACGGGCTTTTGGAACAGAGGGAAAGGGGTTTTAGGATAAATAAATAATTTATCCGCCGCCGTTTCCTGTAACTCTGAGACCGAGTTCACTGTTAATCTCGTTAGGTTTTGTGGCTAACTATAAAAACAGTGTCAATTAAATCCACTTATAATTTGACTTATGATAAGTGGAGGCGGGATCTGGTGAGGTGATGTATTTGTATATTACCATGCGTAAATACATTATAATACATTAGGAATGAAGGCATTGAAAAAATTTAAACCCACAAACAAATAAAATAAATAAAGTGTGGGACTGAGTGAAGAAAAAAATTAAACCCACAAACAAATAAAATAAATAAAGTGTGGGACTGAGTGAAGAAAAAATATTGAGGAAAACGCGCTGACTTTCGCTGATAAAATAATCTGATAAGAGTTCCTGGACCAGATAAAAATAGAATAGAATTAGTCACAGAATACTAAATCTTTTTTATGTTCTAAAATAATGGTTTCCTGCCATGTGAGGAGTCAATGCCTGCCTCACCTGCGTGACTTGTCTCTGCTCTCCAAACTGCGTGTGGCTTTCTCTCTCTGCAGTGCTGTGCTGCTCTGGACCAGTGGCGGAGTTAGACTTTTATTGCTGGGGGGGCCGAGAGGGGGCCAAGGCTAAGGGGTCCACTTACTACGGCACAGTGGGAAAAATGGATTTATCCCAATTTTTTGGGGGGGATTTGTAGACGCTATGAAATTTTGAAACAACATATTTTTCCCTTAAAATGATACAGGCTCTCAGTTTAAACTTTTGATCTGTGATCTAAATATTTTAAGTTTAGAAACCAAGTGGTTTTCTAAACAGCTTTAGTGTTTGACTTTGTCCACACTCATAAAACACACAATGAAGTATCCAAAAAATATATATACCGGTAAACTTAAATGGTACATATCGCCCCTTGCTGCTTTGAGCATGTAGTCACAAGACTACATTGAAATAAGAAAAATAAAATGATAAAAATACATTTCTATGTTTATTTTATTTCTATTCAAGACACTATGATAAGAATGACTATATATTTAATATAGGCAAATACAGAGTACAGTATCTCTGTTTACAATTCTGGTTGGTGGTGTGCCTCGTGATTTTTTCAGTGAAAAATTGTGCCTTGGCTCCAAAAAGGTTGAAGAACACTGGTCTAATGAAAATAAACAGTTTAAGTTAATTAGAATGATTTAAAAAAAAAAAAAAATAGCTAAACAAGAGCATGGTTTTGCTAAATTAGGCTGAAAAGTTGGATTAAAAATGTAGAATTAGCTGAAAAAGCTGAAACAGGCTATATACAGAAATTATTAAGTAAGATACCTTGATATCACAATATTTTTTGCCTCAATAAAAGCACGGTCCTACTTGTTATTTATTTAATTGTTCCATACATATCTTTTAAAAATGGGAGTTGAAACTGCATATTTCTTGGTGCATTTGTGTGTACAACTGGACCAGTGCTCTGTTTTTATTTTTTATTTATTTTATAGACGTTTTAATAAGATATAACACCCTGCGGACTGTTGCTCGCTGCTCTCAGAGCCTCTCAGCTTCTGAGCAGAGAGGAGCAAAAGCCACGCGGCTTCTCTCGTCTTCTCCCTGGCTCCCCGTTCTGCGGTGGCCCCTGGAGTTCTGGTCGTAGACACAGGGCTCGGTTCTGTCCAGAGAGCATGCGGCACGTGCGCTCAGAGCTCTGCTGTGCGGCTACCTTCTGAACTCCCGACCCACGGGGAGAGAAAAAAGAGAGGGGCAGATATTCCCGGAGCTTTTGCTAAAAATCTGCTATAAATCATGAAATCATGAAATAACACATTTAGTGTTATTTCTCTACCATATAAATAAACGCTCCTGTATTATTTTTAAATAAACAAATAAATAATGGCGATGCAATTTGAAAACATGGTGAGTCATGGACTTTAAAGAATTCAAAAATGGAAGGAGGAAAATAATGATTACTGTATTTTTAGCCTGTATGACATATTTATGGATTGCTTTTTCTTCTTAAATATGAAACAAACATTGAGGCGCTGAAGTTAGAACAGTTTTATTTAGATACAGCAGTTAATAGAGTAATAAACGAATTCTCCACCTCTTCAGGAGTTGGTGCTGGGTTCCTGAAACACAAAAATAAACGTTACATTAAAACGGGTTACACTTCTCCATTTTAACAGGACTAGATCATTTTCTACAGCGTGAATGTGGGTGAAATGAAAAAATAGAACTTCAGCTCAGCTCTGAACGAGGGTCTGGTTTTAACCAGGCTAGAAGGCCTCAGGATTGTACGGTTTTTTGAATAAACAAATAAAATATTTGCGGACAGTTCGAGACAAATTAATTAGGGCCGAATGAACCGTCACAGCTGGAAGGATTGATCAAAAAAGATTATGACATTCTATCTCAATAATTTTAGGTTATAACACTTAGATAAACGGAAAAGTAAGAAAATTGCAGTGGACCTCCCGTTAGCATAGCATATGCCTAACAGCGGACATTTTATAACTTTGTAACGGTAGACAGCTCACATCGGATTCGCTAACAAAGCGTACAGTGGCGCGTCGTGTAGATAAACAATATCGACTTTAAATAATCCAAATTTAGTTTTTGTAGACGAACTTAGCAGCTAACAGCAAAGCTAACGAGCCATAGGTCCGACGTGGTTTACGAGATGTAGTCTTATAATTTGTGTATAAGCTGTGAGGATGTAGAACCGAACGCATCATACTGTACTTGTATTTCCCAATATAAGAAGCAGAGAAAGTGGATTACCAATTTGGAAGACGTACTTTTGTGAATAGATCCAGTGAATGTCCACGTCGTCTTGTGAGCGTCGACCCGAAGAGCAGGGTTGCCAGATCGCTAGACAAAAGAAGCGATCAGCTCCTTCAAAACAAGCACAACTAAGCGACTCAATGTCCACGAGAAGCGAAAATAAAAACCCGCCACAAGCGGCTGATCAAATTTGAAAGCGGCTCCAGGGAAAACAAGCCCAATGCCGCTGGAAATAAGCAGATTTGGCAACTATGGCCGGACGCAAAAGACACAGTTGTTTCGTGTATAGCCTGAGCAGGGTTGCCAGGTGAGAAATGTAGGATTATCGTACACCCATCAAAAAACAAAATAAGTATGCTCGATAGTCACTCTATTGTTGAATACTGTAGCGTTTAACAGGCACTCACAGCTTTGTGGCGTCAGTACTGGGGGGAACCATAGACATTAATACGCATTATTGTCTGGTGGTAATTAATGAGCTCAACAGAAAGTCTTCTGTCACATTTAGAAAAGCAGGATTAGCTGGAATTCCAAGACGCCTTCAGGGTTAAAAAAAAAAAAACTCCGACAGACAGTTGCGACAGGCTGATGAAAACCGATCACAACTACACGTTTACAGAATGGCGAAATTATTGTATTTTTGGCCTTTGTCGGGATTATTGATCGTACAGAGGGCAAAATTATCGTACAAATACGAAAATTATCGTACAGCTGGCAACATTGAGCCTGAGTATAATGGAGACCCCTGATGGACGAAAAAAGGTACTGCAGACAGGAGCATAATAATTTCTAGAAAAAACCAAAAACAGGTCGGAGTCACTTTATTTTTTAATTTAGTCATCCAGTTGGGTTATTCGTTCTGAAACATTTAATAAAAGTAAAGGGATGCAGGTACAGAGTTTAATAACTGTTTGGAGTCAGATGAATAAAAGAAGAGGACAGATTGGGGTTTGAAGAATAAATAATAATAATAATAATAGTAATGAATTCAATTTATAACGCACTTTTCATTAATGGAAATCTCAAAGTGCTAAGGAGGGAGTAGCCCTCACAGACAGGTCTTAAATGAATACATATTTATAGATGTGGAAAATGGATTTAAAATTCATTCATTTCTAAATTTTGATGCACTTTTAACATGCAGGAAAGGGTTTTAACAGAACTGTTTTTTTGTATGTCCAGAAGCTCAGATTTAGCTTTTTTAGATTTCTCTACATGGATTATGGAGCATGCATCAGGGTATTTAACAAAACAGTTTGTTGAATAAATGTTTTAAAACGTGCAATCACTGATCATTTCTTTAATATGTAATGCACTTAAATGTTAAACTGAGTAAAAATGTAAAAGGACAATTAATTTAATGTTAATATTTTTATAATTTCTTTATTCTTTGCACTAATACAAAGACAAAAGTGGACTTTTGGAATGAGTATTCTGGTCTGACCCCCTTGAGATCAGATTAAGCTGTATGCGGCCCCCAGATCAAAATGAGTTTGACACCCCTGGACTAATAGTTATATACCTGGAACAACAGGCCAAAATGAAAGAGCCCACATTTTACTTTGAATAAATGAGCCACTGAGCTTAATAATTTCAAATTGACAATTTAGGAGGGCATGTAAATACACACGATGCATAAATAACTCCAACAAGAAGGCAGATCTTAGAAGGCTCAAGGAATTTGCTAATTATCATAGACTGTATACTAGCAAGGGGGTCTTAGAAGACCGTACATTGTACGTTCTGAAATAGAAGTAGGCTACAGTATTTTTTGATTTCAGGGTTAAATTGATTATTTCACTTTTAGGTAAACTAATGTTTTGGATCTGTTGTGCAGATCAGATTAGAAGATGCCTCCGTCGAAGGATCCATAATAAAGATTGTTAACAGAAAATTAATTTGATCCTGGTCTGTTAATGATTTTTTAATTTTTTAATTTTTTAATTTCTTAAATAGCCTCATTGAACAGTGTTGATGGAACGGCAAGAGCGAGTCTTATAAATCCCACCTCATCTATACAGAACACATAATGGTAAATATGCATTAAGATAGGCCTCTGTCAAAACACATGCAGCATCTGACTTTTGAATCTCAGCTACTGTGGTTATTGATCAGATCGGATCAGATTTAATATGAAGGTGTGTCCGGAAACTGACTCACTGTGACTTCACTGGGAAGAACTAACTCATATGCAACCTTGCTCAAGAACTTTGAGGGGCATACGCAAGGAACGACTGAAAACAACAAAGGCACCGAAAGAACAAAAGACTGTCCACAAAAACTTTCAGCCGAGCAGAGGCAAAGACTTTCTCAAAGAACTGTCAAAACATGGTCATCAGACACAAATGGCCAGGATATACGGTCCGGATTTGGGGGGTCCGGACGAGAATCAGAACCCAGTGAACGTCTCACTGGGGGCTGGAACAAGAGAAAGCTGAACACGTTCTCCAAACAGACAAGAGAACAAATGGTCCTGAAGTCACTCACACCAGCAAAGGCCGCACCCATATTGATCTGTGAGGATCTGTCGTTGATCTTAGTAGCCGGGATCAAAACTACAGTTGCTATGATAAATTTTTAATGAAACACATAGGCACATTTGGGCCTGCCAGCGCAGGCTTCATGATTTTTAGTTATACTGTGCTCAGGTGGATCTGACGACTTGCTTCTTCTGGTTCCTGTAACTCTGTGGTGAAGCTGAAGGGGAGCAAGGGAAATGATCCTAGCTCCTGACCCCAAAACGAGTCAACTTTTATATTTTTGTTTTTGCAGCTGTCCTTGGCGGAGTGCATGTTGGGAATCTGATGTGTCACAAGGGGTACATTTTGGTAAATGATTATAATTTTAAAGAAAATGAGATGATATCGTAGATTATAGTTAGCTATATGGTTGTGAAAACCAAATTAGAGGTGGCAATAGGCTGAGGTTTAGGAAACATCTGACACTAGTGCTAAGGTTAAAGGATGGTAAATTTAGACACAATTTCCAATTTATTAACCAAATAACTTTGGCATAATTGAAACAAGGTAGAGTTTTGTTTCAAAAGGGGGTTAAGAGGTTGACAGATGTTTCTAAAAATAGAGAGGTTGGAATTGGTCCCTAGAAATAACTAATTAGAAATAACTAGATTGTAAATGTTTCCTAGAAACAACAAGGTTGACAAATGTTCCTAGAAATAACTAATTAACTAAAAGATGGTAAATACATTTTAGTATACAAAGAATAATTAAGGATAACTGATAAATTGGCGTTATAAACAAAGTTCACTTGCGTTGATATTGAGGCGGCATCGGTCTTGAACGTTTTTTAATCATGTCATGGAGGAAGGAGTATTGATGCAAGCATATTTCAAATGAGCAATTAACAACACTGTTTTTTTTTTTCCCTCTGTGAAAGTGTGTGAAGCAGGAGGGGGACGCCCCTTGGAAGTGTTTCCTGGCCTGCAGGCTGCACTCAAACCTGAAGTGGACCTGATCAGAGGATGTTTAGAAATATGATGGTTCTGTAGATTATAGCAATTGACTTGACTAGACGACATGTGACTTATTGACTCAGGAAAAAGGTGTATAGAACTACAGGTGTACAATGTTTTGTGAATTATGCTCTGCCGCCGCTTGCTATGTTATTTTTTTTTAATTATGCTCTGCCGCCGCTTGTGATGTTATTGTTATGTGTGTAATTTCTGCTATAAGCTGAGTGAAAAGGTACAGTATTTTTTGTAAGTATGAACCGCCTTAAAACTACTCATAATTAACCCTAATGAAGATTAAGCCTCTTCCAAACCAACTAACATGCATGATTCATTCTTTGTACTACTGATTTATAATTGATTGGGTGTTGTTTGCTGTGGCACATTCTGTTTATGATAGGTGGTTCCTGGAAATGCTCCAGCTGAGGGAGTTTTCTCAACGGAGTCCCGGGGAGGCAAGAGCAGACAGCCCTGGTCAGGAAGGACCCGTGGGGGGTCGCTGAACGCACACCACAGGCAGTGCGTGTCAATGCCAGGGGATCCACACGGTTCAGTGTGCTCCAGCCCGTGAACCAGGAAGGAGCTAAAGGATTGGGCTGGACAACAAGAGGAGCTCGCATTCGAACTCTCATGCCTTGATAGACCCAAAGTAGTTGAATAAAGTTGCGTGCAATGCCGGGGGTCTGCCCTGAGCAACGCCAAGGGAATGCCCCTGAGGAGACAACTGCCTGATGCGGAGGAGGAACTTGGGAACTTAAGGTTCATAATTCTGCAATATCCTAAGCACTTACTATTATTATTGTTCATAGTTTGCATATATTTCCTTATATTCTACAATTTGCATATTAACAAATTGAGTCAAAATGTGGTGGCCAGACAAGAGGGCATAACTTGGAGGATTTTGAAAAAACTGATTGAATATTGTGTATATATGCATTAAACTACATTGTGTGTTGTGTGATTTTATTTCTTTTGTGATGGACCTCAGCAGAATGAGGTCCAAAGGGGGATTGTTGTGAAATGAAAATATATGTATCTTTGTGTTTTCTTTTATTATGAAGGAGTCTTCACACGGCGTTCAAAATGATCAAATTTCTCTCATAGAATGGTAAGGGTTTCCTGAGAGGAGACAGAATAGTGAGCATGTGCTCATGTGAGGCTTTGGGACTTAAGGAATGCTTGAAAGTGGATCTTTTCTTGTCTCTGAGTGGCTTATGGCAGTGCCTTTCTGTCAGTTTTATGACTTCACAGATTTATGTGACTGGCAAGGAGACACTGGTCCCTTTGTTCTGGGTGTTAAGCCACATGTCCCCTCTCAGCCTCATGTGAGTTGGAAGAAAGGTGTCCAGCTCTGAAAACTGTGTTCACTTGAAGGCGCAGAGAACATGGTTGCATAAAACGTAGTAAAACAATTAATACCTTGATCATAAAGCACTTGTGCATTAATTATATAATAGTTGTGAAGTAGTTTTCAATCAGATTAAAAGTAGAACTGTGTAAAGTCAGCCTGTATAAATAAAGGTTGAATGAATGAATATTATCCTTCACTCTTTTACCAAAAAAGAGTTCAGCCAGCTGAAAAAACAAATGGTATTTCCTCTATCAGTTAAGGGGGAGGGAAAATGCCCCACCAGAGAGAGACAAAGAGGGTCTCTGTGATTGGTGGAAGGCAGGAAATATCCTGCAGGAGTATATAAACTTGGGTATCCTCCTCCAGCGATAAGACAGAAGGCCCCGGGGTGAAGAGAATTGGATCCAGATTAATCAGGTTGTATGAGGTCTTCCTTGAAGCACATAAAATGTCTTTTCTTCCACCCATTCTCTCCCCACTGTCTCCCTGGCTCTCTTTTGAACAAATGTAATGACTTTTAAGAATAGCATAAATGTATTCTGTGACTTTTAACTTATGATTAATTAAACTGGTTTGGAACTTTAAGTGAGCGTCTGTCATGTGTGTGTATCTCTCCTTCCTGTTCCAAAGTGAACCAAAAAACGAATTCTGGGGCGGATAAGATTGTCACGTCAACACCACCCAGTACCAAAAGCTGATAAATCCCATTACCGTTTAGTCCATGAATTGAGGCCGATAAACAGGGTTGTTTTTCGGTCTAATTATGGAACTCCAAATCCTTACGTCATGATGAATGCTATTTAGCCTGAACACAATTTTTTCACTTGTATAGACCTGACTAACGCATATTTTTTTGTGTGCCACTGGATGCAGGATCAAGGGATCTGTTTGCATTTACCTTTAAGGGGAAACAATGTGCTTACCGGTACTTAAGTTCCTGAGTAG
Organism: Garcialebias charrua; assembly: GCA_038048925.1. Lineage (NCBI taxonomy): Eukaryota > Metazoa > Chordata > Actinopteri > Cyprinodontiformes > Rivulidae > Garcialebias > Garcialebias charrua. Next base: position 24,340 of record JBBPBX010049140.1, read on the forward strand.
CCTCTTCTCTTACTCTGGCCTACAATTGACGCCGTCTCAAGAAGAGCACCATTTTAAATAATTCTAGACCAGTATATGTTAGGATCATATGTAACATTTTCTGGGGTTGATCGTTTACAGTAGCTCCCTGAGAAACCTGTTTCAGCTGTGGGGGATGAAATTATGTATCCCCACTGCAGTGGACAGAGGAAGCTGACGGGGCGTTTGTTGGAATTAAACAAGCTCTGTTTGATGCGTGCTCTCTACAGATTACTTTTAGCCATTTCACTTAGATGTGGATGTAAGACGGATTTGTGAATGCCATCTTGTTTCATAGAGGGAGAGCTGACTCTGAGCTGACTCTGAGAGATAACACGTTTTGATGTATAATAGTGCACAATAAGATCAAATTCTGACCCTTCTCAACGCACTGTACAGCAGGTACGAGACGACTTGGCTGAGCGCGTCTGAGGGGCTGGGCGCATTAAGGACTGGGTGTGTCTGAGTAAGGGCGGGACTGGGGTGAGAAATTGAGGAAAACGCGCTGACTTTCGCTGATAAAATAATCCGATAGTTCCAAACTTGGACCAGATAAAAATAGAATAAGATTAGTCACAGAATACTAAATCTTTTTTATGTTCTAAAATAATGGTTTCCTGCCATGTCACGTCAGCTTGCCTGCCTCACCTGCGTGACTTGTCTCTGCTCTCCAAACTGCGCGTGGCTTTCTCTCTCTGCAGCGCTGTGCTGCTCTGGACCAGTGGCGGAGCTAGACTTTTATTGCTGGGGGGGCCGAGAGGGGGCCAAAGCTATAAGGGGTCCACTTACTACGGCACAGTGGGAAAAATGGATTTATCCCAATTTTTTGGGATTTGTAGACGCTATGAAATTTTGAAACAACATATTTTTCCCTTAAAATGATACAGGCTCTCAGTTTAAATTTTTGATCTGTGATCTAAATATTTTTAAGTTTAGAAACCAAGTGGTTTTCTAAACAGCTTTAGTGTTACTCTGGGTAACACTAAAGGGTACTCTGGTTTCCTCCCACAGACCAAAAAACATGCTTGTTAGGCTGATTGGTGACTCTAAATTGACCCTAGGTGTGAGTGTGAGAGTGGATGGTTGTTTGGTGTGAGTGAGACAGGTCCCTCTTGTAAAT
>JBBPBX010049141.1:14639-25476 GCA_038048925.1 Garcialebias charrua
TTTTACACACAAACAGCCCGCAGGTGTGAGCCACGTGCCTGCGCTCTGTGGAAAAAAGATCTCGCGCTCCCATTGGTCAATGGCTCGCGCATGTGAACCCTGTCAGGTGGAGGCGGTGCCAGAATCAAACAAGTGATAAATGGCATTAATTACCCTCCGCATTATAACCTCCGACGTCACCGAGTCAATGGGGAATGGCGCAAACGCCCCGCTGCTCCTTTATTGTTGCGTTAAAATGTGGATTTTCTTGCGTTGTTCAGCCAGGCTAGGACACGGCGCCTTTCCCACATCCTCCTTTAATGGATGTGCTGGCTCCCGGAGGAAGCAGATTTATCCACGTCGTTTTGTGCCTGGGTAGTTTCCCCCTTTCACAAGTATTTTTATTTTATTTTAGTTGATCATCAATCACCTGCGGCAGCTCTGCGCGTCACGCTGCATGTGCGTAAAAGCGCAGGCGGAGTTAAAAGTGGAACTGAGGTCATCTGTTGCTCTCAATGCAGTCAGGCTCATTTTCATGCGTGACTTTTTTTTCTTCCAGCAATAATCAAGTTTTAAGAATTACAGTTTTTACATTTATTACCTGTTATTTCAGATAGCCAGAAATCTCATTAGTTCAATTCATTTTATTCTGTTTATTTCTATAGCACCATGTGCAACAGAAGTTGTCTGAGGGCACTGAGCAGAAACATTCACATACCCGTACATAAAAATGCCAATTAGTAAAGTTTTAAATCTAAGGAAGACGATTGTGTTGAATCACAGTCTCCCATCCTGAGCAAGCACATTGGCAACAGTGGAAAGGAAAACCTTCTTTTAAGAAAGCAGCAGAACCAGGCTCAGGACGAGCATCACGCTTCGACGGGCTGGAACTTGGTTCTTCAACTGGCGAAATGACATGTCTGAAAGCCGATACTTTGCCATTTTATCGTTCTCTTCAAGTTTATTCTATTATCACATCTGTCCTCCCTGCCTCCCTGGATCCCTGCCAATTTGCATACCGACCTAATCGCTCAACCGACGATGCCATCTCCTCTGCCCTCCACACAGCTCTCACACATCTGGACACGAAGGACTCTTATGTTAGAATGCTGTTCATCGACTTCAGCTCGGCATTCAACACCATCATCCCCCAACAGCTCATCCTTAAACTGGACAGTCTGGGGCTGAACACCTCAATGTGTAACTGGCTGCTAGACTTCCTGACCGGGAGACCACAGACAGTACGGGTCGGGAGTAACACATCTAGCACCATCACATTGAACACAGGGGCCCCACAAGGATGTGTGCTGAGCCCCCTTCTATTCACCCTGCTAACACACGACTGCACACCATCATACAGCTCCAACCACTTCATCAAGTTTGCGGACGACACAACAGTGGTAGGTCTCATCAGCAACAACGATGAGACGGACTACAGGAACGAGGTGAGCCGCCTGGCCTTGTGGTGCGGACACAACAATCTCACTCTCAACGTGGAGAAGACAAAGGAGATTGTTGTGGACTTCAGGAAGAGGGATGCCCAACATGCCCCTCTGACCATCAACAGCACCGCAGTGGAGAGAGTGGACAGCACCAAGTTCCTGGGAGTGCACGTCTCAGAGGACCTGTCCTGGAGCAGGAACACTGCAGCACTGGCCAAGAAGGCTCACCAGCGTCTCTACTTTCTCCGCAAGCTGAAAAGGGCTGGAGCTTCAACCCCCATCATGTGCACCTTCTACAGGGGAGCCATAGAAAGTGTACTGACCAGCTGCATCACGGTGTGGTTTGGTGCATGTACTGCATCCTGCCGCAAGAGCCTCCAGCGCATCGTGAGAGCAGCTGAGAAGATCGTCGGCACCTCCTTCCCCTCACTGCAGGACTTACACAGCAAACGCCTCACTCGGAAAGCCCACTGCATGGCAGGTGATCCCACACACCCACTACACAGCTGCTTCAGACTGCTGCCATCAGGGAGGAGACTGAGGAGTCTCCAGGCTCGAACCAGCAGACTGAGAGACAGCTCTGTTCATCAGGCAGTCAGAATGCTAAACACTCTGCCTGCTCTGCCTCCCCTCCCATTTGAACTGCCTTAACACAAAAAACTTTCTCACACATTACCACACAACACAAAGATTTTAACACTGGACTCTGTGTCATCAAACGGGTTATTCACTAAACTCTCGGTCATGTGCTCATTCAGTTTGCACTACTTCTCATATTTGCACTAATGTTTGTATTACATTACTGCCTATAGTCATACTACTGTTTACATTCACTGTTTACATTTATTAATACTGTTTACATTTATTACTACTGTTTACATTTATTACTACTGTTTACATTTACACTACTTTTATATCTACACTACTGCTGATACATATACAGTATTCTCTGACTAGCCTTATTTAAGGATGCCCAATGGATGTCCCAATGGATGTCCCAATGTCTGTGGGAGTCAGTCTCCCCACCATCACAGACATTTACACCTCCAGATGCAGAAAAAGAGCCACCTGCATCATGAAAGACCTCACTCACCCAGCACACTCACTCTTTGCACCACTCCCCTCGGGACGGAGGTTGAGGAGCATCAAATGTAGAACCACTAGACTGAGGAACAGCTTCTACCCTGAGGCTGTCAGACTCATGAATAAATAAATAATAAGAATAAACACTGCAAAATGTCACATCATGTTGATACTGATCTGTTTCTTGTTGCTGCGTTCATCTGTGACCATCTGCTCATAATGACTCATGTTCGTGCTGCTGTTTATAATGATGTTTTTCTACTACATTAGGGCTTAGTGTATTACTAGCTGATGTCTCTCTTAGTTAATCCTAGATGTTATTATTGTTTTTCTCTTGCATTTGTTGTTGGATGTAACTGGGACCCTGTGTACATAATCTCGTTTTCAACACATGTACTACATGCGGTGCAAATGACAATAAATTCTCTCTGACTCTGACTCTGACCAATGTGCCTTATGTGCCTCACTGCATATGCCACTTTGCCTCTATACCAACATCAACTACCTCATACATATACTGTACTGTGTACATTAACTCATATGCTGCTTTGCCACTCTTTGCAAATGTCAATGCTAAAACCTTCAGTTTATTTTATAGATATACTTTTTATACTTTTTATACTACTATGCAAAAACTCAGGACAGTATTACACTTTTATTATTTCATTTTATGCTTATGTTCATTAAATGTTTAGTGTTTTAGTGTTGGTGTAAATTTTCATACTTTTATACTACTATGCAAAAACTCAGGACAGTGTTACACTTTTACTATTTTATGCTTATGTTTATTAAATGTTTTAGTGTTTTAGTGTTAGTTACTGTTGCACCGAGGGACTGAGAGAAACACAATTTCAATCCTGTGTATGTCCTGTACATATTGCAGTTCTGACAATAAAGTTGACTTTGACTTTGACTTTGACTTATTCCTCCGTGATCGGTGTTACTTTTCCTTTCATGTTGCTCTTGTTTGAATCTCCCCCACATAGAACTTCTGGTCTTCATGGAAGTGAGCAGTTGACCTTTTTTTTAGACCCTTACTGGACGTGTTGGTGTCTGAGAGATCAAGCAGGATGAGGGAAAGTGCCACTTCTTACATGTTTGTAGCATTTAGAAAAGGAATGTATTTACTCCAGTTTTATTTTAAGTGCAAATATATTTCAAATATCGAAGCAAATTCAGTGTTGGAATTCGTGCAAAACATTTTCTTCTTTTAAAAAGTTTAGCTCAGATGAATATGTGAGAAAAGCTGGTTGTGATGCAGGCTCAGTAGATTTATATGGGAGGCAGGAATGGGTTGGTTTGGGGGTAAATGAGCCAATTCTTCATCAGCTGAGTGTGTTTTCTGTCCACGTTAAACATAAACCTCTGATTCAACGTGAACGCCTCTGCTTACGTCTGACTCACTCGTCTTCAAACCTCTGTCTGCCTTTGGATGCAATGAACCTTTCAAACTTGCATATACAGCAAACCCTCGACCTACGTCACCCGCGACCTACGGCAACTCAGACTTACGATTTTATCATATTTAATAAAAATATGATAAAAAAAAAAAAAAATAATAATAATATAATTATTATTTTTTTAATGTTATTAATTTCATGTGTATAGCACTTTGTTGCAGCTGTGGTTGTTTTAAATGGCTTTATAAATAAAGTATAATTATTAATATTACGTTTTTATTACAATTTGATCGTATTTACGCAACTTCCGGTCGTTTCCGGTCGCCATTTTACAATTGTCTACTGCGGTCAATGGAGCTCTAGACGCTCCTGTCAGCTGGCTTTAGAGGACCGTGTGTCCGTTCAGGGTTGCCTCATACGGATAAATTTGCTGGAAACACTCGGTCAACTCTGTGGACGTCTCAGGCCCGGAGGAGCAGCCGCCGATCGCCCCGTGATCGCTCCAACAACGCCGCCCGACATGCTAACGACAGCAGCTAACAGAGCAGCTAACACAGGCGAAGACACCGAGCCGACATGCCGCGGAGGGGCCATCTGCGGCCGGGAGCTCGCCGCAAATGTCCGCCTGGCAGTCGGGGGACACCGAGCTAACGCGGAGATACAAAGCCGACAGCCTTTTTGAATGAACTGACATGCTAACCAGTGCTGCTAATGGCGGGGCCTAACCGTAGCTAACGCCGAGCAGCTTGTTTTGGATGGAGGAACATCGCGGAGAAACGGCTTTCAGTAAGTTTTTTTTTTTTTCTGGCTCCAAATGTATGAAGTTAAGAAGCTAACAGTCATTCTTTTAAACAGTTTTGACCACGTGTGTGCGTGTGGAGCGTAAGGAAGCTGGGGGAGCTCGCACCCGAGCTGATGCTAAAAGACGAAGGCAGGCTTTGACCAGCTCAAAGTAAGACATTATATTTTTTATTTATTGTACAGTACTGTATTCATTTACTGTACAGTTCTGTGCATGTTCATGGCCTAGTATGTCTGCTTGTTCAGTCTCATGCCATTAAATATGTGTGCGGCGCTCCGTTAGCGGTATAGCCGCGACCTATGTCAGAAACGCGGACCTACGACAGGCAGGTGTTTTTGGTCCGCGAGGTATGACAACATCGACCTAAGTCACACACGTAGGTCCCAATCCCTGACGTAACTCGATGGCTTCCTGTATTTGAATCATATTTGTCACTTAAAATTTCTGAAAATAAAATTTAAGATTCACTTACGATTGGTGCAACAGCAAATACCTTGGAGTTTTGATTGTCTTTGTAAGAATGTCTAAATACAAGTTTAAATGGTATATTAAATGTAACTACAGGTAGTCCTCGACTTAGGACGGCCTCGACTTACGACGTTTCGCGGTTACGAACGCCCTCCCATTGAAAAGCATTGTTCCCTTATCAGTCAGTGCACTCGGTGAAACACATTGACAATGGGAATTGCACCACTGCGCGGTTCACCTGAAGTAATACAATCACGCCTTTTCTAAAGGCAGGTGGGCGTCAGCGTCAGCAATGAGGCCCCGCCCTCTTTGCATAAAAGGGGCTGATGCCCCACCTTCATTCTCTTTTTTGCCCTTCATCTCGCTTTACACCTGAACTTCGCAGGACTCTCTGTGACTGGATTGCTTGACTGGAGGTGAGCTCGCTCCATGCCCTGAGCATTACAAAGAAACTTTCCTATGAGCACTGGGATTAGCGGAGGCTAACCCAGTGCCATCTACCTAAAATTTCGAGGTTTTTTCTGCTCTTTTCGCAGCGCGGCTACGAGACGAAATTAGCTGCGCCACGCTACCTGCGTAGCTAACGGCTGCGGCTAGCTACAGAGAGCAGCTCGACGTGAGGACTTCTTCGCAACGGTTAGTGGACGGCTAACTGGCTACAACTTGACGACTTTCCTCAGCCATGGCTCCGGAGAAATGCAAGAGAAAGTCGAAGACCTCCAACAAGAACAGCAGGCCAACGAGCCCCGGCTCCCGAGCCTGCCCCAGTGGATGTGGTTATTCCCTCTCAGCGACGGACACCCACGAGGCCTGTCCCGTCTGCTTAGGGATGCTACACGCAAAAACTGCTTTGGGCTCCCCAGAATCCTGCCCTCACTGCAACCAGCTGCGTGAGGCAGAGAGACGGAGGTGCATGGACTTTGTGGTCAAAGCCATGGGCGGCTCCACCACGGCGCATGAACCGCTCCTCGACGAAGTGCTCACTCCCACGGCGGAGCTTGAGACCGTCGACTTGGAAGACAGCGGTCAAGCCGACTGGGGAGGAAACATGGACATGGTGGCCCCCTGGGGGACTCCACCGTCGAGTTCGACACGAGGGACTTGTTACGAGCAGATGAGCTCTCTCTAACAGCCTCGGGCGAAATAACAGACGACGAAGCAGACAATGAGGACAACGGAGAATACGAGGACTTCTCCCAGATCCTCGCGGCAGGTCAACCAGAGACTGATGTGTCTGTTCCAGCTCTGTTTGAGCTGTGTCGCAGAGCAGCAGACACATTGCGGATAACTTGGCCAGAATCCCCACCTCGACAACAGGTAACGAGGTTGGAGGGGAATTTCTTCTTCGCCAAGCAGCAGTCGGCCACGAGACACAGGATGCCTATTTTTCCCGACTTCCAGACGGAGCTGACTCGCACCTGGGCTGAACCCAGGGCTCCACTGACTTTGCCTTTCTACCAGTTCCTAGACGTGGCTGGAATGGAGGCAGCTATCATGGCCAATGTGACAGAATGGAAGATGTTCTGTTTTAATAGTGCAATTGCTCATCAAGCTTTAATTCTCGCACTTTAACTTAGGATGTTCAGTAAGCATGTAGTGGCAACAGTTTGCCACAAGAAGGCATATCAAATATAGTGTGCACTCCTGCCTCTGCAAGCTGACAGTAATTAAGTACTATGTTTAGCTGAGGAAGGAGGAAATGCTCATGTTGCCCTCATGTCTGTTTAACAGGTAACTATCCACAAGTGACACAAATATAGTAATGTATGAGAACTGAGAAGTCCATGTGAATGTGGGGAATGTTGGCCGTTTACCCCTTGTGTTAAATGTTACCTAATACAGGTAGTCCCTGACTTACGAGCGCTCTAACTTACGAGGTTCCGGACTTACGAGCTGGCGAATTTTTGGAAAAAACGCAAAAAATACTGAGTTTTTCTGTGTTTTTTCACCACAGTTTGTTAGCTAAACATGTGGACACACGTTTCCGATCATTTTTATGCACTCATAAGCAGTTTTTCGATGAAAAACAAGTGTTTGTAGTCGCGCTAGCAAAACCGTTCCAACTTACGAGCGAAATTCCGGACTTACGAGACACGTGGCGGCCGTTCCAAATTACGAGATTTCCGTGTTACGAGCACCTCGTTGTAACGGAACTCGCTCGTAAGTCGGGGACTACCTGTAGTGTTAGCCTGAGTAAGCTGGCAGCTAAGCTAACTTTAACTGGTTGTGTTTGGACTTATAGGATAGCACTGCAATAATTATTTGTGTGTAAGGATAATTGAGCTGTAACTGAATTATTTGCTATTGAACTGAATTTAGGATTGTTTATTGTAAGTGCATGAAGCTGACAGTAATTAATTACTATGTTTGGCTGAGGAAGGAAATGCTCATGGTTGCCCTTATGTCTGTTTAACAGCAGTCTTCAGCAATAAAAGAACAACCCACAACAAACACACTGACTCATTATTGAAGTGTGCAACAAAATTGGTGGCCCGTATGGGGATCAGCTGTGTTTCATGGAAGATTGAGTGAGACCTCAGTGTGAGCCAACCAGCAATGGAGTGGGAGCAACTACAAGACCAGCTCAGTGAGGCCCTGGTGCAGTTGAAAGTGGACTAGCTTCAAGAGGTGTGTTTCTATGCAAATATTTCTGCTGACAATCAGATCAAAAAGCATACGCTGATCCGATTAATTAGCTACCTAGTGTCGCGCTCCTGCCACGTGGCCCCCTGGTGGGTGTTCCTCTGCCTGCGGGCGTGCTTGGGACCCTCACTATCTGGGGCTGGGCGCTTGGGCGTTGGTCGGCTCGGCCTGGTGGCTGCCTGGTGGGGCTCGGGTCCTCTGGTCCTGTCGGGTCTGGGCCTGAGGGGTGGGCGTCCCCGGTGCCCGAGCATCGGTGTCCGGCCCTGGGGCTACATCGGTGCAGCGGGCTCTGGCGGGGGCCTGTGTATTTGTCGCTGTTGACCCCGGGGGGTCATTGTGTGTGGTCCCTGGTGGGGTTCGTCCGGTTCTTCCCCTTGGTCGGATCTGGGGAGTGGACGAGTGGCTCGTCCTGTTCGGGTGGTCCTGGGGACTCTGGGCTCGGGGTCCTTCCTGGGGTCTTGGGCTTTGATCGCCCTTTCGTCTGTCTCGGGCTTTGGGGGGACAGATCTCTGATGCTTCACAATCGCTACTAAATGTTCTATTGGAGGAACCTTATTCACTTATGCATGCTCACAACCACACACAAATGGATGCAGGGATGTATATGTAGATATATGTAGATGGGTATATAAATGAATATAAATATATATGTATGTATACTGTATATATATTTGTAGGTATGGGTATGTTTATATATAGAAATCTAATGCAAGGTCATGAATATTATCAGTCTTTATGCTTGTATGTTTCGTTGCTGTGTTCTGTCATGTGCTTTGCAGGATTGTGGACGGAGGTTTGGTGTGTTTGCCTTGTGCTCTTTTTGTGGATAATTGTTGTTTTGTTGTCTCACTTTCTCTTTTCTTTCTTTCTCTCTATTAAAAAAATAAAAAATAAAAAATAAAAAAAAATAAAATAAAAAAATAAAATAAAAATAAATAAATAAATAAATAAATAAAAAATAAATACATATTGGAGTGAGAGGATGGCTATAAGGTGTGAAGGGAGGCCATCTATAAATGGGAAAAAAAAAGAAAAAAAAGAAAGTGGACTAGCTTCAAGAGGTGTGTTTCTATGCAAAGATTTCTGCTGACAATCAGACCAAAAAGCATACGCTGATCCGATTAATTAGTGAAGCTGCTGATACTGCTATTGAGAGTGAAGAAGAGGACGTGGCTCATCAATTCCTCAACAGATTGATTTCAAAAGCTAAAGAAGTGAGCAAAAATAAGAAGCCACAGTATGGTGATGATACAGATGATGGGGATGTTGCTGCTCTTGAAAGTTTACAAGAAAAATATGCAGCCTTACAGACAAGTTTCCAAGCTTCAACAAAGACATTAGAGGAAGAAATGGCAAGGTTGGAAATCAAAGTGAGAAAGCAGGGGCCATACCACCTGCCTACACAACCAGTGAACCCATTTTCACCTAGGCCCCCTAAAGTTACCATAAGAAGAGAGTTTAAAATTAATGGCCAAATTGGAGAAAGGGGTCAGAGAGACAAACTTTCCTATTCAAATTTAATGCATCAGATTGATATGGGGCTGAAAAGAAATCACAGCGAAGTAGAGATCATAGAGGCTGTGGTCAGGGCAATCAGTCCAGGTTTACCCCTTCGTGATATGCTGGAGATCAAAACAGACCTCACTATTGCACAGTTGAGGACAATTTTAAGGGGCCATTACAAGGAGGATAGCTCCACTGACCTGTACCACCGTTTAATAAATATTACACAGGACAGTACTGAGTCTCCACAGAACTTCTTATTTAGGGCAATAGAGTTAAAAGAAAGATTGCTTGCTGCATCCAGAGAACCTGGCTCAGAAGAAGACTATGGTCCAGAACTGATTCAGAAAAAGTTTCTGAGAGCTGTGGGGACAGGGCTCATTAATGATAATGTGAAACACCAGCTCAAGAACTTCCTGGATGATCTGAGAGTTACAGATGATGTGCTAATAGCAAAGACAAATGAGGCAGCCAGCATGGAATGGGAAAGACAACAAAAGTTCAGGAGAAGCAGTAAGGATTTGAAAGTGAGGGAAGTAAGAGCAGAAGAACCCCAAAGACAAAAGTTGGAGCAATCTGGGACCAAGAACAACATCTTTCACCGGGATGAAAACTAAAACCATGAAAATCCAATCTCCTGCCTCCCACACAGAAACTGAGCTCCTGGACGCCATCAAACAACTTAAAAGTGAAATGCAAGACATCAGGAAACTGGTTAATGACTCTTCTGTGTCTGTTTACAAGTCAAGACCAAGCAGAAAGTGTGGCTGTAAAAGTTGTCAGGACAAAAATAGAGGAGAAGTGTGTGACCACTGCTTTAAGTGTGGACAAAGTGGGTATCTTTCATGGGGATGCAGATTGAAGAAAACATTGGGGAACACTGAAGAAGTGGGCACATTAACAAGCACTGTAACATAAATACCAGCAACAGGAGTGGACAAGACTGAAAAGAGGCTAACTAGAGATGGTCACAAGCTACACCCTGATGTTAAACATGCAACACCTCAGGTGAATGAAATGGTCGGTGTCAACCTCCTCTCCCCATCACAAAGAGACAAACTGCTCAACCTGATTGGAAAGAGGTGTACCATTACCTGCTTACTGGATGAGGTGGAAACCAAGGCTCTGTGGGATACTGGATCACAGGTATGCCTCATGAGTGAAAAATGGAGAAAACAGAATATTCCCCATGCTACAGTTAGAAGCCTCAGTGAAATTATTGGACCTGGAATATTGGATGGGAGAACAGTGAATAGGACACCGATCCCTTTTATTGGGTGGGTAGAGGTCAAATTCAAATTGCCATCTGTTAATCCTACACCACTAGAGGTCTGGGTGCCAATTCTGGTGGCTGAGGAGGAGGGGATGGGAGAAGAACCAATCATTGGGTTCAATGTAATCGAATACCTGTTAAAAATGGATGTGGATCCTTCTCCCCTCATCACAGAAGCTGTCAGTGCAGCATTTTCCATTGAATGCAGGAAGGCAGAAGTACTTCTAAAAGTCATGAAAAATGC
>JBBPBX010049142.1:9459-25474 GCA_038048925.1 Garcialebias charrua
ATAATATTATGCATCCCTGCCTTTTCTAGAATAAAACTGACTTTTTTATAGTATGTAAGATTTAAAACATGGCAAACATTTCATTATATGCAGTAAAACACTAATTTAAATTTCTTTAAAATGGCCTAATTGATATAAAGAGCAGATTTGATCCAAGAGCCAAAGTTCAGGATTGACATTTATGCCCCACTTCTCACACCTCAGTTGCATCGCGAGGCATATTCAAATGAAATAAATGATATTATTTAATTTGCGGTGGAAACAGTGTGTACGCCAGCTCTGAGTTTCAAAGAGGAAATCCTTAACATAAACATTTGCATTTTGTGAAAACAACTGGGTAATTAGTTTAGGGCATAATAAGCTAGAGTAGGCACACAATGAAAGAAAGCATTCTGGCTTTAAAATGAATAAAAATTGATTGTGTTCCAATAAAAAACGAATTGGCAGAGTGTTAACTGGATTCCACATAAACGTCTGTAGCAGTCCCTGGCCGCTTTATTGTGTGCTAATGCAATAGAGAACACTTAGCAATAAATGCTCCTCTCTGATGAGCTCACAGAGGCTTTCCAAGATGGCCTGATGAAATTGTAAAAATTAGATTTCAGCTAGCTGCTAATGACTCCTAAAACAAAGGAAAATCTCCAAATAGAATTAGCCTGCCCTCTTCTTCTCTAAATACATCATATGTAAATTACTGTCATTTGGAGAAATATGCTTGCCTGGAAGGTAAAGCCTTCATTAGTTGATCTCAGTAGGTTTGGGACTCAAACAGGAACTCCTCGAGGACATTTAAAATGTTGGAGTGCCGAAAGAAGGGAAAGGTATTATTCTCTTATGACAACGAATCAGAGGCACACATAAGGAATTAATTTCTTATTATTTTAGTCAAATCAGATGAATTTCGTTCCAAAGCTGAATGCACGACCAGAAATGATTTGCATCTTTTCACTACCTTTTTGTTTTTAATTCAGATGAATTTCGTTCCAAAGCTGAATGCACGACCAGAAATGATTTGCATCTTTTCACTACCTTTTTGTTTTTAATTCAAAATGTGCAAACAGCATGCTCACTTAGATACAATAACTTTTGAAATCAGTTTATATATGCAAGAAACCCGAAGTATCTCAGTAAGTTATTTAATACAGCAAATTAAATGACTGGAACTATAATACACTGTTGTGGCCACTTTATCATGCACAGTCTTATATTGCGCTTTTACCAAGACACGCTACGCTAACTGATTTTGCTGGGTTTTCTATATCATAAAAGCTATTAAATTTTTAAAAGACAGTATGAAAGTCTGTTTTATTGATTGGTGTATATTAAACACAATCTAACCTCAAAATGATGTTGATTGATTATAGTTTAATAAGATGTCAAACATAAATATCATTTACGTCAAACGAACATACTTTTTACATCTAAAAATAAAAAGGTTAACAATAGTTTGTTATTATTTAAATTTAATTTACAAAACTAAATTTCATATATTTCAAAAGCGCATGCACATGTATATTCAGTAGGAGTCACACCATTTGAATGAATTTGAAAATTTGTGGTCCACAAGATGTCACAGATGAGCATCAGAACATGAACAGTTTCCTCTTTTGCATCTTTTTTTCTATGCACAGAATAAAAACTAATGCTCCAAAAGTCGATATTGTGATTTAGTTCTGACAATTAAAAAAAAAAATAATAATGTTTGTTTGGTTTTAAACTGTGAAATCTTTGGTTTCACTTTGTCTTTACATGTTCACTACAGCAGGCTAGATCTAATCACGATGAACACGCTCATTTTTAGACACTAATTATTCCAGTTTCAATTAATATTTCAAAACAAATCAGTTAGAAGCAAAGCTTCATATAAAACTGAAACACGCCACTTTGAACATTTTACATCAAATATGTAATTGTTCTGTTTCTGCTGAAGTCAATCCATCCATCAGTCATCCATCATCCATCCATCATCCACCCATCCATCTATCCATCTATCCATCATTCATCCATTATCCACCCATCCATCAGCCATCATCCATCCATCCATCGTCCATCATCCATCCATTAATCCATCCATCCATGATTCATCCATCCATCATCCACCCATCCATCATCCACCCATCCATCATTCATCCATTATCCATCCATCCATCAGCCATCATCCATCCATCATCCATCCATTAATCCATCCATCCATGATTCATCCATCATCCATCCATCCATGATTCATTCATCCATCATCCATCCATCCATTGTCCATCATCCATCCATTAATCCATCCATCCATCCATCATCCACCCATCCATCATTCATCCATTATCCATCCATCCTCATCCATCCATCCATCCATCCATCATCCATCCATCCTCCATTATCCATCCATCATCCATCCATCCATCACCCATCCATCACCCATCCATCCATCCATCCATCCATTCATCCATCATCATCCATTCATCCATCCATCTATACATCATCCATCCATCCAACCATCATTGTGAGAGAGGCGGGAGACATCCTGGACAGTTCACAAGTCCATCACAGGGACACTTGGAGGCAAACGAGACATACACCCATTCACTCTCAAACACACCTAGGGGACAATTTAGAGTTACCAATCAGCCTAACATGCATATTTTTGGGGAGGAAACTAGAGTACCCGGTGAAAACCAATGCATGCACATGCAAACTCCACACTGAAAGGCCACCAGCTGGGATGCAATCTAGCAACCTTCTCACTGAGAGACAGCAGCTCTACCAACTGCGCAATCATTCCACCTGCACAATTAATACCAAATACAGTAGTATCCTGTGTGGAAATCAAACATACAAAAAGAACACATTTAAAACTCTTTGTATAATACACGTTCAAGTTGTTTTCAGAAATCTTTTCACTCATGCTGCATGTAGTCCAGCACTTCTGCTTATAATGATCTAAACAGAAAACATGGCTCAAAGTTTCATTATGAACAACAAAATACTTTCTACATAACAGTGTCAAAAAATACTGGAAACATCTGGGAGTCTCCCTCATGAATGTCGTTCGCCAATACTCAGTGAAATATCACCATAAGTAAAGTATTCACAACCCTCTTTAGTGTCTGTGGGCATTAAAGACAGACATAAATGACAACTTTTAAATAATTATACACAAATAAAAAAGCATTAGATGTTGGTCAGCCATATCCCAGGCCTTGCTATAGAATATGGTTCTATTGCGTTGTTACCTGGTGCTTTAGCACTTATTGGGGCATTACTCAATCCATGATAAAACACAAGGCTTTGTCAATAAATTTGTCAAGTTTTACATAATACTGTACAGCACTTTGGTCCTGTGGGTGTTTAAAGTGCTCTATATATAAAGCTGGTATGGTGTGGTATGGTATAATACCCTGACCAAATAAAACCGATTACATGTATTTGGTTTTACAAGACAGTACCCATGAATATTACAAATAAGCACAGTTTGGATAAAAAAAAAAAAACATCTATAAACATCTATACTAATGGAACTGAACGGTCTGCCAACAAACTAAAGTTGAATAAAAACAAGGCATCTATGGTTTTATCAGAACGTTTGTTGTACATATATCTACAGTATACATCAGTAAGTGACAGCACAGCTGCAGTCAAGTTTGACTGTTTTCTGTGGGTCAAATATGGGACAGGAGCCAGACTGCAGCTGTGGGGTATTTCCACTCTCCTTAAGCACCTACGTAATAATGAGCTTACAGAAACTCAAAATCAAAGCTACGATCCGTCAAACCAAATACTACCACGTATCTTATTACCGCTTTTCCGCCACAGTGTGTAGGTTTAAAAACTAAGTTATTGATGAAGGACACAAAACAGACAATAAGGCAATATCATTTCCTTATGATCAATATCCAAATGGTATAATATCCCAAACTAACACTTTAGCTTCATATTTTTAAGATCGTGGCACAATCTTTTGCCACGTCTATTCAAGATGTGATGTTCACGCCAAATCCGATGCATCTAAATTGTTAATCAGCCCCAATATTCTTGAAGGAGTGAAGCAGCGGATTACAGTAATTGAAAGTCCATACTGTGACAGAAATAACTGTTCTCACACAGGGGCTAGACCCACTGGTGCCTTTTGCTGTCTGTTGGCAAGAACTAAATATATTTTCTGCATTCTGAATGGCATTCCACTTCAACGCATATGAGCCAGTAGTTAACAGTGCGTGAGAATAAATAGCTTTCTTGGCCGAGCCTTGAGACGTGTCAAAGATGCATGCACATGTACGTAATTTACTTGTTTCGAGCAGATAAGAAGAAATGCATGTGTTGATTTATAAATTTATTTTTCCAAACATAATAACTCCCATTTATTTTTTATACGCTCCGATTGTAAAAGTAATAAACTCTTTGACGGAAATAAAAATGCCCGTTCTTTTAAGGATCATTACACTGAGCCAAGTTTATGTTGTTCTGACCACCTGTTCTCTGTTTAATATGCCCCTGGCTTTAAGTAGTTCCGGCATGAATCCAAAACGTGAACTTCTGAACCAGCTACCTTCCCATTTGTGCATAAGAAGAAGGCAGCGGTGTGTAGCAACAGCCACTCTAATTTCGTGGCGGCACAGGGAAGGTTTACATAAGTGATGTGATGTTCTGTGGCTGTCACTCAGCCTGCTTTAGATTGCCAACCAAATAAATGAAGCTGCTGCAGTTACCTAAAAGCTAAAGAAAGTATAAAGCAAAAATATCACGTTGATCAGGATCCCAGCAAAATGTTAACATTTCTTTCTAAATAACTTGATACAGTAATCTTAGCTTTTTTTTTTTTTCCGTTTACTAGCGTTTTTCTTAGAGCAAATAAGTTTCATGAATAAATGTTTGATAATGTGTTATTTCCACAATCATATTGATCAGATAAACTCCAATTTGTAAATGTAAATAATGAATCTTCTTCATACATAAAAGTTAGTCATGGAGTTCCTCAGGTTCCAGTGCTTGGATAACTGCTCTTTACCTTATACAGTACAGTATATGCTTGCATTAGGTAAAATAATTAAACAGCATGGAATAAATTTTCGTTATGCTGATGATACACAGTTATATTTGTCTATGAAAACCAAAGAATCAATCAGTTGCTTAGACTACAAGCTTGTCTTGAGCCCTATTCGTACGGGATTAGTTTTACCTAAGGACCACATGCTATTTGTAATAATTAAGGAGATTGTCTGTGTTGTTAACCCCATGCAAATCAGCCATGTCAGTAATTTGTAAACTAAAAATCCCCCCGCAAATTACCTACTATATTTTGCTGAACTCCAAGGTTCTGTGATAATACTAATCCAGTGCGAATAGACATCTCTGTAAAGAAATGAGCGGGATCCGATACGTAATTGTGTGTTTTTTGTTTTTGTTTAAAAAAAAAATCATTTGGAAAAATATAGAACAAGGCTATTTTAAATGAATGAGCTGCATGCTTTGGCTTTTGTAGCGGTTGCTACTTCCTGCACCGCAAACGACAGCAGGTGCGGAGACGCGTGCGTGATCAACTGACCCATCCATCCATCCATCCATCCATTATATTCACCTGCTTCTTCCTTTTCGGGTAGCAGGAGTCGCTGGTGCCAGCCATCACTGTGTGAGAGGCAGGGGACATCCTGGACAGGTCGCAAGTCCATTTCAACTAGTGGGTCAGTGGCCGCGTGCCTGAGCAGCCACACGACCATTGACAAGTTGTCCATCTGAGCTTACGTAGCTTTTTTTTAATCTCTTAAACCGACCGGTCCAACCTGCCTCCTCCTCAGCAAGTAGATTAACACAATTTTATATTGTGCATTCTTTCATTTTCTTTGTGCTGATTCGTAAAACCACATCAAAGCCTGAAACCGGCCCGGCCCGCACATTAAGTACATGATTATGGATCGGCCCATGTCGTGACAATGCAGTGCGTTAACATCATATCTGGAACATGTTCATAAATTTCAGCTAAATCTCAGGCTTTGGATATCCCATGCAAATGTACCACATAAAAAGCAGATGTTGGGGAGTAATTTATTTATTACATGTGGTTTCTAGGTAAAACTAATCCCATATGAATAGGTCTTTAAAGACATAAAACTATGAGTGAGTTTTTCCTTTCCACTGTTGCCTTCATGTTTGCTCAAGATGAGAGTTCTGCGATGAAGTTAAACTCAATGCAGTCTGCTCCTCAGTAACTTACTGTACAGTGCCCTGAGATGACTTCTGTTGTGACTTGGTGCTATATAAATACTGTAAAGTGAATTGAAAGGAATTGAAAAAATAACAAGTGGTTTCACCGACACTAATTACAAAGTACTTCCCCTGGTAAGAAAATAAAAAGCAGACTGTGATGCGGCTTATGTCTGTCCTCAAGGCACAGTTGTGCTGCAGGTGTAGCATAAACACGTTTCGGTTGGACTTGAGTTTGAAAATAGACGGGCAAGCATTTGTGGACCACACACAGCTGTTAGTAGTGTGGTTCCGCTCACATTATGGAAGTTTGTGCCAATTAGCTGCTCTGACTATTTGTAGGGTGCATGTCATAGGTGAAAATAGACAAACCATTCTTCAAGGTTTGTGGGACTGTGGTTGTGACAAAATGAGAGTAGATAGTTTATGAGGCGCATACAACTAATTTAGACGGAGCTCCTTTTGTGCTTTGTCTAAGTAAACTCCCCTCTTCTTTTAAGGATCAAGATGTAAAAGAGATTTAGCCTCTCGGTGCACCGGAAACCGTTTAGATAGACCCTGAGACCTTAAAAGGCATGGGTCAGTTTCTGGTCTCAAGTCGTAATACGGTTTTTAGCAGTCACGGTTTTAAAAACCACTAACATTTTCCATTTTAAATGTTCCTGCAGTTTAAACAGTTTTTTTTAAATGAGATTCCAGAGGCAGTGGAGTTTTCTTTGTATTCATCATAGACTGAAAATCTCTCTCCTGGTTTCTGCAAACTGTCTGTCAACTGAGAGAATTGGACCAATGGAGGAGAATTTTTCATATTTTTTTTCTATAAAACAACATACAAAACAAAAACACACACACACACAAACACAAAACAAAAGAACAAGCCTGGCCGTTAGAAAGTCTTTCCAGTGGCAAAATAAAATGAAACATTAATAGACATGGCTTGGGAGCCAGAAAAGTTTCACCCATCTTTCCTTACGATACTGGTGTTTCTAACAAATGTTTGCAACAAGCTACAGGAGTTAGCACATTTACCAGTGAAACAAGCAGATGAATACAGGCAATATTATATAAAACAATAAACAGGCTATCACGCTAACATCGGCTAAAGGGATTTAAAAAAAGCAGAACAGCAAAGAAGAACCGATGTTTCATGCAATAAAAAGTATTACAATATTAAAATAAAATGTTATCATGCTAATACTTTTTACTTTTCTTGAATCACTATGTAAAGCTGTTAAAAGATCTCTAAGGCTGATCCCGCCCACGCTACGAAGGAAGCTCAATCCATTCAATTGTGGATCTTGTTATTTCGATCATGATCTAAACCTCCTGCTCATAGATGAGGTTTGAAACTTAGACCAGCAAATGGAGAGCATAGTCTTTCGACTCAACTCTTTCTGACTGACCGAAGCAACGCCGTCAGTACTGAGGACAAGTCCCCAACTGGCCGATCCATCCTGTCCATACTTTGAGACCTTTCTAAATCTTTTGATTCTGGAGACCATGACATCTTATGCCATAATCTCAAAAACTGGTTTCTCAGACCACACTATTGGTTGGTTCTCTATCGCTCAGATCGGAGGCAATGTATTCAACATAATGATACTTCTTCCAGCTATCTAAATGTAAACAATGGTGCACCACAAGGCTCAGTCTTAGGACGCACAGTCTTCACAAACTACATGTAGGTCAGATCATCATGCATCCTTACATTTCTATGTCGATGATACAGTTGTTTATTGTCGAGCTAAAACAGTTGCTAAGGTTTTCCAGCTTTTACAGTCTGCATGTGACATCATCCAGTCAGATTTGTTCTGTCTCAAACTGGTGCTAAACGCTGAGAAAACCAAAGGGATGTTGTTTTCAAATAGGAAATGGGTACCAGCAGTCCTTCCTTAGGAGCCAAGATGGTCTAGTGGCAGGGCTTTTGACTTGGGACCCGAAGGACGCGGGTTCGCGTCCCGGCCACTACCCACCTTGGGGTGTCTATGAGTGCACACCTATTTCTCCAGCTCCCCGGGCGCTTTCTGGCTGCTCACTGCACCACCTGGTAGGTGGTTGGGTTAAATGCAGAGACGAATTTCGTCTGTGTATGGGAAACATACGCAGATGACAGGAAAAGACATTATTATTATTATTATTATTATATCTTATCTACAAAAGGTGTTCCTATTGAGTTTGTCGATTCTTAATATTCGGGTATCTTGGTTGATTCACATTTCTCTTAAGTCTCATGTCAAAAACTTGATAACGAAATTTAAAGTAAAACTGAGTTTCTTTTTTAGAAACAGATCTTGCCTAACTCTGAATGCTAGAAAACACCTTGTAACTGCTATTTTACTTCCTTCCATTAACTATGATGACAGTCTTTAAATGAAAGCCTACTAAAAGCACCCTGCAGATGTTGGACGCTGTCCACTAGACTGAGGAACAGCTTCTACCCTGAAGCTGTTAGACTCATGAATATCTAACCAGAATGATCACTGTGAACAAATCAATCGCATCATACTGCTGCTGATTTGTTTCATGTTGCTGTGTTCATTTGTGTTCATCTGCTTAAACAGACACATGTTCGTGCTGCTGTTTGGAGTAATGTTTTTCTATGATATTAGTGCTTAGTGTATTGTTAGTTGATATTTTTCTTAGTTCATATCTTAGATGTTATTACTGTCTTTCTTTTACATTTTATTTTTGGATGTAACTGGGACCCTGTGTACATCATCTCGTTTCATCAAATGTACCAAATGTGTTGTGAATGACAATAAAGACTTTCTGACTCTGATTAAGATTCATAACAGGCTGTAACTACCACACCCATTGTTGCACCCTGTATTTATTGGTTAACTGGTCATCATTAACTTCTCACAGACTCTCCCACTGGTACATTTTCATCTTTAAATCAATTCTTAGTCTGTTGCCTCTACATGTCACTTTGTCAGTGCAGCTACAGCGTGCACTATCAAGACATAATTACATGCAGTGTCCCCTCAATGAGGACTGACCTAGGCTAAAGGGCATTCTCCTACTCTGCTCCCGTTTCCTGGAATATCTTGCAAAAAGATCTGAAGCTCTCGACCTTGACCTCTCTAAGGGATTTTAAACGACTGTAAGTTCATGACAAAAAAGAAACAATGTTCCTGTTATTAAATCAAAAAAGGCGTTCAATACAAGATCAACTGGACTTTATTTGTAACAGAAAACGTTTCGACTCCTATCCAGGAGGCTTTTTCAATTCCATGAACAAACTGTGAGTAGTTTGGAGTTATAACAGAACCACGCACCATCATATGTAAATTGCAAGCTGAGGTAACACATACATGTAAACTGACAGATCACACCTTAACGGTTGGGGTTCCCTTGAGGTCTCTGACAGAAGACACAACACTGTATGTAAATTGACAAAAAACAACTCCCAACCAACAAACAGAGGCTTCTCAAAGAAATGTGTTAGTCTAATTTACAGACAAGAAACCTCTGTTCCCATCAGATGTAAAACATTTCGGAATCAGTCCCAAAACTGAGTTATAATGGTGTGCTCACACCAAAAACGTTTTGACCTCCGAAAACGCTCCTCACGCACGGAAGTGGACGCGCTGCCCAGTGTTGTCCAAACTGTAGTGTTGCGGCGGCTTCGTTGCTGTGGCGACGGGGTGTGGGAGGAGCTTACCGGTATACAGAGTCCTGCGCACAGAGTCACTGCACTCCGCCAGGCGAGGAGCCTTTTATTTCCGTCTCTGTCGAGCAGACTTGACTGGTCGTGAAGGAATTGTCGCGAACACACAGCTACAATGAGTTTCTCTTCCATAGTCCACGAGCTCGCGAGTCTTTTCTTTTTTTTTCCGACAAACAATACGTCACATGGTGCGCGCGCACCCTCGTTTCCGCGTCACATAGGGACTCTCCCACTGCCCCCTCTCTTCTGCCCCCCGACTCTCCCTGATTGGTTGACACACCAACCAATCAGGTGGAGTTGAGCGGCGTTTGAAAGTTTGAACCGCGAAAACTTCAGCTCAGCTGAAGCGGAACTTGGAAGCCGACGCCGGTTCACGTGCACGGAAAAACGCTCCTCAGAACGCGCAACACGCACGCGACCTGACGCCAGACGCCAGGAGGTGCCTAGGTGCGTCCACCATTGACTTTACATGGAGGCTGGAAGCTTGGAGGTAAAAACGCTGTTTGGTGTGACCACACCATTAGTCTTGGAAAGCTGAAATCTCAGACCTCCTCCTCTGTTAAGAGAAGGTTTTTCTCTCTTAACATAAACAGCTTCCTTCACACCTCTCTCAAACCATCTGTGCTCTTGGTCAAAAATTTGCACATTCTGGTCTTCAAATGAGTGTCCCTTGTCCGTGAGGTGGAGGTGAACAGCTGAGTTTTGTCCAGCTGAGATTTTGAGAGAGGTGCGAAGGAAGCTATGTTAAAGACTGTGTAAAGTGAATTTCAACATTTTCTTCAATAAACATTATAAATGTCATAATTGTAATCTTGTAAATGAGTAAAAAGTCTCAAAATTGTAGCTCAAATAATTTTGGAGTTATCAAAGTCAAAAGTCAAAGTCAACTTTATTGTCAGATCTGCAATATGTACTGTACAGGACATACACAGGACCGAAATTGCGTTTCTCTCAGTCCCTCGGTGCAACAGTAAACATCTAAACATTGAAACACTGAAACATATAATAATAGACATAAGCATAAAATAGTAAAACTAACACTGTCCTGAGTTTTTTGCATAGTGGTATAAGAGTATGAAAATTTACACCAACTCTAAAACTAAAACATTAAACATTTAATGAACATAATACTGTCCTGAGTTTTTGCATACTAGTATAAAAAAGAGTATAAAAAGTATAACTAAAATAAACTAAAGGTTTCTAGCATTGACATTTGCAAAGTGGCAAAGCAGCGTATGAGTTAATGTACACAGTATATGTATGAGGTAGTAGTTGATGTTGTTATAGAGGCAAAAAGTGGCATATGCAGTAAGGCACATTGGGCATCCCTAAATAAGACCGTTCAGAGCACACTGTATATGTACCAGCAGTGGTGTAGATATTAGAGTAGTGTAAATGTAAACAGTAGTAATTACATGTAAGCAGTAGTAATAAAAGTAAACAGTATTAATAAATGTAAACAGAGAATGTAAACAGTATTATGATTATAGGCAGTGATGTAATACAAACATTAGTGCAAGTATGAGAAGTAGTGCAAACTGTATGAGCACATGACCGAGAGTTTAGTGAATAACCCGTTTGATGACACAGAGTCCAGTGTTAAAAACTTTGTGTTGTGTGGTAATGTGTGAGAAAGTTTTAGTGTTAAGGCAGTTCAAATGGGAGGGGGGGCAGAGCAGGCAGAGTGTTTAGCATTCTGACTGCCTGATGAACAGAGCTGTCTCTCAGTCTGCTGGTTCGAGCCTGGAGACTCCTCAGTCTCCTCCCTGATGGCAGCAGTCTAAAGCGGCTGTGTAGTGGGTGTGTGGGATCACCTGCCATGCGGTGGGCTTTCCGAGTGAGGCGTTTGCTGTGTAAGTCCTGCAGTGAGGGCAAGGAGGTGCCCACGATCTTCTCAGCTGCTCTCACAATGCGCTGGAGGCTCTTGCGGCAGGATGCAGTACATGCACCAAACCACACAGTGATGCAGCTGGTCAGGACACTTTCTATGGCACCTCTGTAGAAGGTGCTCATGATGGGGGTTGAAGCTCCAGCCCTTTTCAGCTTGCGGAGAAAGTAGAGACGCTGGTGAGCCTTCTTTGCCAGTGCTGCAGTGTTCCTGCTCCAGGACAGGTCCTTTGAGACGTGCACTCCCAGGAACTTGGTGCTGTCTACTCTCTCCACTGCGGTGCTGTTGATGGTCAGAGGGGCATGTTGGGCATCCTTCTTCCTGAAGTCCACAACAATCTCCTTTGTCTTCTCCACGTTGAGAGTGAGATTGTTGTGTCCGCACCACAAGGCCAGGCGGCTCACCTCGTTCCTGTAGTCCGTCTCATCGTTGTTGCTGATGAGACCCACCACTGTTGTGTCGTCCGCAAACTTGATGAAGTGGTTGGAGCTGTACGATGGTGTGCAGTCGTGTGTTAGCAGGGTGAATAGAAGGGGGCTCAGCACACATCCTTGTGGGGCCCCTGTGTTCAATGTGATGGTGCTAGATGTGTTACTCCCGACCCGCACTGTCTGTGGTCTCCCGGTCAGGAAGTCTAGCAGCCAGTTACACATTGAGGTGTTCAGCCCCAGACTGTCCAGTTTAAGGATGAGCTGTTGGGGGATGATGGTGTTAAATGCCGAGCTGAAGTCGATGAACAACATTCTAACATAGGAGTCCTTCGTGTCCAGATGTGTGAGAGCTGTGTGAAGGGCAGAGGAGATGGCATCGTCGGTTGAGCGATTAGGTCGGTATGCAAATTGGAAGGGATCCAGGGAGTCAGGGAGGACAGATGTGATGCTTTTCATGACTAGCCGTTCAAAGCACTTCATCAGGATGGGGGTGAGTGCTACTGGGCGATAGTCATTGAGGCATGCGGGCGTTGCCTTCTTTGGGACAGGGATGATGGTGGTGGCTTTGAAACAGGTGGGGACGATGGCCTGGCTCAGTGAGATGTTAAAGATGTCCGTGAAGACCGCTGCGAGTTCCCCTGCACAGTCCTTCAGCACACGACCAGGTATGTTGTCAGGACCAGAGGCCTTCCGGGCGTTAATCTTGATGAATGATCGCCTTACGCTGTCTGAGGACAGCGTCAGCACCTGGCCATCAGGAGAGGGGGGGAGTTTATGTGCTGGTGTGCTGTTACTTGCCTCGAACCGAGCAAAGAACTCATTCAGTTCATTCAGCGCAGAGGCTGAGCTGTCACAGGTCTGGGGGGGTGGTTTGTAGTTTGTGATGGTCTGTATTCCCTGCCACAGACTGCGTGTATCCCTGCTGTCCTTGAAACGGTGAGCTATTTTCCCAGAATACTGCCTCTTTGCCTTTCTGATGCCCCGGTCCAGGTTGTTTCTGGCTGCCCTCAGGCCCACCTGATCTCCCGCTTTGAAGGCAGCATTCCTGGCTTTCATGAGTCTGTGAACCTCAGCTGTCAGCCATGGCTTCTGGTTAGCCCGAACAGTGATGGTTTTAAGGTTGGTTACATCATCAATGCACTTGGTGATGTATGAACATACAGTGTCTGAGTACTCCTGGAGACATGTGGTGTTGTTTGTGGTAGCAGCTTCTTTGAACATACTCCAATCTGTGGTGTCAAAACAGTCCTGGAGTGCCTCTGAAGACCCCTCTGGCCACACTCGTATCTGCTTGCGGACTGGTTTTGTGACTTTCACCAGTGGCCTGTATGCTGGCTTTAGCATAACACAGATATGGTCAGAAGCACCAATGTGGGGGAGGGGGATGGCTCTGTAGGAATTTTTCATGGTGGTGTAAACCTGGTCCAGGGTGTTGTTTCCTCTTGTTGCAAAGTTTATGTTTCTGTATGTTTTTGGAAGAACACTCTTTAAATCTGCTTGGTTGAAATCACCAGCCGTGATGAGAAAAGCATCAGGGTGGGCTGTTTGTTGCTCACTGATGTGCAGATATAGTTCATTCAGTGCCTCACCTCTATCTTTGCTGTTGGAGCTTGGAGGGATATATACAGCAACAATCAAAACAGCTGTAAACTCCCTCGGTATGTAGAACGGTCTGCATTTAATAGTCATGAACTCCACTAAATGTGAGCAGTGTTTGTAGACCACAGCAGCATCACGACACCATGCGTTGTTGATGTAAACACAGAGCCCGCCTCCGCGAGTCTTACCTCCCTTGATGAAAGCTCGGTCCGCTCTGTAGCATGTTAGCTGCTCCAACTGGATAGCGTGGTCCAGAACGTTGTTGTTAAGCCACGTTTCCGTGAATACAAACACACAACAGTCTCTCACAGTCTTTTGTGTCGTTCGTAGCAGGCGTATATAATCCAATTTGTTGTCCAAGGAGCGCACGTTAGCCAGAACCATGGATGGAATAGCCGGCCTGTGTGGGCTAGCTGCTAGCCTAGCTCTGATACCTCCGCGTTTACCCCGCTTCTGTTTCCTGTCACGCCGCTTGTGGCGTTTCCATGGCGGGTGCGGTGAAGCGTCACGCCGCTTGTGGTACTTCCACGGCGGGCGCGATGAGAGCACATATATATATATATATATATAGAGAGAGCAAACTGTGTATAAACATATTTCTGTTTCAGGATTTTTTAGGCGTGTTTTAAATGTGACCGCGTTTCGTCACGCGGTCCTCATTAGTATAGCCCCACCCCCTGCAGCTCCAGCCGTATAAATTCGCCTCGGTGGAGCCGTTCACTCGCGAATCGCAGATAGCATCAGATAGCAATAGCATAGATATTTTGTTCATTGTTAGCTAGCTAATCAATTATGCCTCGTTCGTGCATCTTCCCTGGATGTCGCAATGGTCAGGGCACCCGTACAAATCATAACATGTTTTTATACCGCGTGGTTTTATACCAAGTATCTGTAATGCCTGGATAGGTCAATGGATAAAGCGCTTGCCTTCCGTCCCAAACCCCACGGGTTCAAATCCCGCATGGTACAACTCTTTTTTTTTTTTATTCATTCCAGATTAAAAACACACAAGAAAACTATTTACAAAAACAGCGTAACTCTTGGAAAAAGTAGCTGCTGTTACAGACAGAACTCGGATAAAAACAGAGCAGGTTTACTGGATCTCTGCTGCCTGCCTCTCCACACAGTCAGCTCAGGGCAGGGGCAGGACACGAGCGCAGCTGCGCTGAAACCACGCCCACGCACTGACACGCCCCCAGCGTTCCAGGGCAAGGCAAAATCATGTTTTTTCATGATTTTTGAGACTTAATTTTATAAGGTAAACAATGTTTTTAATCAGTCAGATTTAAATGGGTGATTAATAACACATATTTATGCCATGTGACAAACTAAAAACACACATTTAATTTCACTTTACACGGTCTTTAAGAGAGAAAAACCTTTTCTTAACAGAGGAGGAGGTCTGAGATTTCAACTTTCCAAGACTTATAACTCAGTTTTGGGACTGATTCCGAAATGTTTTACACCGGATGGGAACAGAGGTGTCATCCATCCATCCATCCATCCATTCATTTTCTTCAGCTTATCCGGGGTCGGGTCGCGGGGGTAGCAGCCTAAGTAGGGAGGCCCAGACTTCCCTCTCCCCAGCCACTTGGAGCAGCTCCTCTGGGGGAATCCCAAGGCGTTCCCAGGCCAGCCGAGAAACATAGTCCCTCCAGCGTGTCCTGGGTCTTCCTCTGGGTCTCCTCCCGGTGGGACATGCCCGGAACACCTCACCAGGGAGGCGTCCAGGAGGCATCCTAACCAGATGCCCGAGCCACCTCAACTGGCTCCTCTCGATGTGGAGAAGCAGCGGCTCTACTCCGAGTCCCTCCCGGATGACTGAGCTTCTCACCCTATCTCTAAGGGAGAGTCCAGACACCCTGCGGAGAAAACTCATTTCAGCCGCTTGTATCCGAGATCTCGTTCTTTCGGTCATAACCCAGAGCTCATGACCATAGATGAGGGTGGGAACGTAGATCGATCGGTAAATTGAGAGCTTTGCCTTTTGACTCAGCTCTCTCTTCACCACGACAGACCGGTACAGCGCCCGCTTCACTGCGGACGCTGCACCTATCCGCCTATCGATCTCACGCTCCAGTTTTCCCTCATTCGTGAACAAGACCCCGAGATACTTAAACTCCTCCACTTGGGGCAGGACCTCCTCCCCGACCTGGAGAAGGCATGCTACCCTTTTCCGGCTCAAGACCATGGCCTCGGATTTGGAGGAACTGATCCTCATCCCGGCCGCATCACATT
>JBBPBX010049144.1:0-25473 GCA_038048925.1 Garcialebias charrua
GTAAAATCAATAAAAAATGAAGTAAAATCAAGTCTCAGTTGGGTTGAAGGCCAATGAGTATAGATGAGTTTTCAAACGGGTTTTAAAAATGGACAGTGAGGGAGCCTGTCGAATGTGTAAAGGCAGAGCATTCCATAACTCAGGGCCACTAACAGAGAAGGCCCTGTCTCCTCGAAGCTTCCTCTTACTCTTTGGAATGACCAGGAGCAGCTGGTCAGCAGACCTGAGTGACCGGGATGGAGTGTAATGGTGTAGAAGCTCTGCCAAATAAGGGGGGGCAAGGCTGTTTAAAACCTTAAAAACAAACAAAAGAATTTTAAAATGAACTCTAAAATACACGGGCAGCCAGTGGAGAGAAGCCAGGACAGGTGTGATGTGCTCTCTTTTGCGTGTTCCAGTTAAAAGACGTGCAGCAGCATTTTGCACCAGCTGCAAATGTGCAAGTGAGGACTGGCTGACTCCAAGAGAGAGAGAATTACAGTAATCCAGCCGTGATGAAATGAAGGCATGGATTACTGTTTCGAACTGTTGCCGTGAAAGAATAGGTTTCACCTTTGCCAGTTTTCTCAAATTATAAAAACCAGACTTTACTGTGGCCCTTATTTGACTATTGAGCTTAAAATCACTGTCCATCTTAAAACCAAGGTTTGTAACTGTAGATTTCACATACATTGTCAGGGGGTCTAAGTCAACTGGAGGGCTCGACCAAGCTCCACTAGGTCCAAAAACAAGTACCTCAGTCTTTTTTTCATTAAAATGCAGGAAGTTTAGGGCCATCCAAACTTTAAGAACCTCGAGACATGATAAAAGAGGTTTAATGGACCAGACATCAACTCGCCTCAAAGGCACATAGATTTGGCAATCAATCGTGGGCAGCACGGTGGCACAACTGGTAGAGCTGCTGCCTCTCAGCGAGAAGGTTGCCGGTTCAAATCCCGGTCCGGGGCCTTTCTGGGTGGAGTTTGCATGTTCTCCCCGTGCATGCGTGGGTTTCCTCCGGGTACTCCGGTTTCCTCCCACAGACCAAAAAACATGCATGTTAGGCTGATTGGTGACTCTAAATTTGTGACGGTTTTATTAAAAAGGGGTGCCAGCCAGGTATCCCTCCTGACAGTTAGGATAAACACTTTTGAATTACTTTTGTATTATTATTTTTTTAAACCTGTCACACAAGGACCATCCACTTTAATGGTGTTGACCCTTTAACACCTTGAATGACAAAATATATATGTATACACTTTTTTTTCTTTTTTTTCACACAAAAACAAACAAAACATCATCCTTTTTCTTTTACACAAAAAACAAACAAAACATCATCCACATCATTTCTCTTTTTTTTTTCTTTCAGGTTTATATTTTTAAATGTTCATAAACAAAATAAACACAAATCCCCCCCTCAAAAAAAGTTCTTAAAGTCTTTTTTCTTGTCTTCCACAATCAAACAGGTCAAGGCTCCCATATATTTACTGCTCCCATATTTTACTGCTCCACAGCAAGAGCTGTGGAATAACAAAAGCAATAATCAGGCCCAAGTGCCATTTAAATGCTCACAATAAAAAACAGGAAAAAGAATAAATAGACTTACAGGTCTCAGATAAAGCAGAATCAGAAATCCATAGGTTGTTTTTGTTTTTGTCATCTGTAATGAACAAATGTAATATTTTGAAATCACTATGGGGCATAACTGATTAATTTTTAGTAATATTAAATATTTAATTCAGGGACTTACGAATAATGAACTGGGTGACGTCACACGCTTCCAGGATCTCCGGATTCACGGCGGAGAGCGCACAGGAGTAGATGCACGTTTCCTTTTTGTTTGTTTCTGTCGGTCCACGGTGATGACTTCCAGCAGGAAGTGAAGGGAACAGGCGAGGGATTGCACAACCTCGGATTAAAGTTTAATTGTTTGCCCAGAGATGCAACACTAGTGGAATCCTTGACTCTCTGGTCTGGAGAGAAACTGCCATCTTTTAACTGGAAGGGTAAACGAGCTTGAACAGTGGAGCAATCAGGTGAGTTCACAGCTGTGATCCAGGTGCGTCTTTAAGTGTGGCAGGATGGGAGGGGCCAAGGGAGAACAAAAAGTAATGAGAGCAGCTCTGAAAATGAGCAGGCTGTCACACATCCCCCCCCTTGAGAGGTCCCGAACTAGTAAGGGAGAATACAAGTTACAATTTGATTTCACACACATTTTTCATACTCTCCAATACCACAATTATTTTGCCAATAAGTCAGAAGAAGGGAAGTCATGGAAATCTTCTTCATCACTTTCTTCATTGAATATGTCTAGAATTTTTTGGGCGCTGTGCGTTGTCCACTTCCTCTGCTGTAGGATAGCAAGGTTTGAGTTGTGATATATGAACCACACGAAGGTCTTCACCAGTGTCCTCCAACACAACCTCATAATTGATAGGGCCAGTCCTTCTTGTTACACGATAGGGACCCTTCCATCGTGGGGCAAGTTTGGCTGTGAATGACTGGTTGGCTTTGGACCAGGGGTGAGAACGGAACCACACCCTATCTTTCTCAGCGAAGTAACCATCTCTTCTTCCACGATCATAGTTTCGTTTTTGTCTTTGTTTGGCCCTTGTCTGGTTAACATCAGCCACTCGTCGATGCTCAGCGATTGCTGAGAAAAAGGCAAGCTGTTGATGAGGTTCATTTGACCAGGAAGCACATTCTTTTAGAAAACTGTATTGTTGTTTTCTATTGAACTTGAACCAGTAACGTTTTTCAGAAACATCAAACTGCAGACCAGAGAGGGAAATGAAATTAAGTCCAATGACTGCAGGGAACGTGAGGTGATGAGCAGACAGGATAACACAAGGTAAGTTTATGGACTGGTTTTGTAAGCTAATGGTGATCTCACTCCATCCCAAAGGTTGTCGTCCTTCTCCATCTGCTAAATATAAAGGTCCTCTCGTCCAAGGTTTAAGTTCTCCATTTAGTCCATTCCACACCTTCTCATTAAGCAGTGTATAAGAGGAACCCGTGTCCAAAATTGCAGGTCCTTTCCAGGAATGTATGCTGATAGGAACTATCAACTGGTTTGGTAGTGAATTTGTTGAGGATGTGGCAGAAGGACAGTGTTCACTAGGAAATCCAGAGTTTGTGAGAGACCCAAGAGTCACTGGGCCTGGAGCTGATGAGAGGTGTGATGAACTGCTAGCCGGTTGAGGAGGATTTGAAGGTAAAGGGGATCGATTGGTTCCAGCATGTGGACAGGCTGCAGGAGGATGATTGCCTTTACAACGCCAACAGAATGGTTGAGAGGGGCGATTGTGACTTTGGTTGTAATTTGGTTGTCTTGGCCGTACTGTGTTGTCATGGTGAAGAGGTCTATGTTCAGGTGGCTTAGGGGGTAATTTTACTTGTTTCTTGTGTTCATACTGTTGTTGGTTGTCTCTGTCTCTCTCCAGCTGCTGTCCCAGACGAACAAGTTCATCTACAGTTGTTACTCTGCTACTCCTTAACTGGCTGGCCAATGTAGGATTTATGTTTTTCAGGATCATCTTGACAATGTCCTCATCTTCAATCTGGGGTTTCCAGCGTCTGCACAAAGATTGGTACATATATATGAAATCTCTGATGCTCTCATTCTC
The DNA here is from genome assembly GCA_038048925.1 of Garcialebias charrua. Classification (NCBI taxonomy): domain Eukaryota; kingdom Metazoa; phylum Chordata; class Actinopteri; order Cyprinodontiformes; family Rivulidae; genus Garcialebias; species Garcialebias charrua. The sequence goes on from JBBPBX010049144.1 coordinate 3,606, forward strand.
TCCTTGAACTCTGGTCCTCACTCGTTCTGCCAGCTCGTCCTCATAGTCCTCAGAGAGAAAAGCGGCCTGAAACTGCTTTTGAAAATCAGCCCAGGTATTAACCTTGTATCTGGCTACATCCCACCAGTCTCTGGCTGTGCCATGCAACACATTCCTTAATGTAGCCATAAGTTCTTCATCTGTTAATGAATTTAGAGCCAAATAATCCTCACACCGTTCCAGATATTGTAGAGGATCAGGGGGGTCTTCTAATTTTCCATACGTTGGAAACAATAATTTCACAGGGCTCTTCCCCTGGTCTCGACTCCTGTTTAGTAAAAAGGTGGTGCCACCTGGTGCTATACCAGGCCGAACAGTAGATTCCATCCGGGGTCTGTTGGCAAATGTTATTGATTTTGGTACACCTTGATACATGGTCTGTGCAGTGTCATCCATTATTGTGGTCTGATGGCAGGTCTGAACTGGTTGGATTTTTGTGACTATTTCCTCTGTTACAGATTTGATGGTGATTTGACATGCTGAAATCTCCCCCTGCAAGCGGGAAACCTCTTCTTGCAGAGCAGAGATGCTGGCTGTAACTGGGGTGAGAAGGGATTTGAACTCCTCTAGTAGCTCAGACTGATGGTGTTTCAGTCTCCATCCAAGAGCGGCTTTCGTTTGTGAGAGTAAATATTCCAACTGTGCATCCATCCGTTTGTATTGTTCTTGTCCATGGTCTTGAATTAATTTTTTCACACTTTTTATTGTTGCGTCCCTCATATTGCTCATCTCCCATCTAACACTGGTTTTTATTTCCTCCATGGCAGTTTTTAACTCCGTTTCTGGAACATCAGGTGCAGCCTGTGTTTTGTGTTGAGCTTGAGAAGGAGGCTGTGGTACCAAAGGGGAATCCAACATCAAATCCAGCTTGGTTAATTCCATGTCCAGGAGAGAGTATGCTGTGGAGCATATAGGGGTCATCACCTTTGGGGGGGTGGAAGTGATTGGAGGGTGATCTATTCTGTTTGCTTCTGTGCTCATTTTATTTTTGTTTTTATTTTTTATATTTATTTATTTATTTTTCAATGCTGATCATAAAGTTGTCATTCAAAAAACTGTCCCATCTGGGGTGCCATTTTTTATGTGACGGTTTTATTAAAAAGGGGTGCCAGCCAGGTATCCCTCCTGACAGTTAGGATAAACACTTTTGAATTACTTTTGTATTATTATTTTTTTAAACCTGTCACACAAGGACCATCCACTTTAATGGTGTTGACCCTTTAACACCTTGAATGACAAAATATATATATATACACATTTTTTTCTTTTTTTTCACACAAAAACAAACAAAACATCATCCTTTTTCTTTTACACAAAAAACAAACAAAACATCATCCACATCATTTCTCTTTTTTTTTTTCAGGTTTATATTTTTAAATGTTCATAAACAAAATAAACACAAATCCCCCCCTCAAAAAAGTTCTTAAAGTCTTTTTTCTTGTCTTCCACAATCTTCCACAATCCCATATTTTACTGCTCCACAGCAAGAGCTGTGGAATAACAAAAGCAATAATCAGGCCCAAGTGCCATTTAAATGCTCACAATAAAAAACAGGAAAAAGAATAAATAGACTTACAGGTCTCAGATAAAGCAGAATCAGAAATCCATAGGTTGTTTTTGTTTTTGTCATCTGTAATGAACAAATGTAATATTTTGAAATCACTATGGGGCATAACTGATTAATTTTTAGTAATATTAAATATTTAATTCAGGGACTTACGAATAATGAACTGGGTGACGTCACACGCTTCCAGGATCTCCGGATTCACGGCGGAGAGCGCACAGGAGTAGATGCACGTTTCCTTTTTGTTTGTTTCTGTCGGTCCACGGTGATGACTTCCAGCAGGAAGTGAAGGGAACAGGCGAGGGATTGCACAACCTCGGATTAAAGTTTAATTGTTTGCCCAGAGATGCAACACTAGTGGAATCCTTGACTCTCTGGTCTGGAGAGAAACTGCCATCTTTTAACTGGAAGGGTAAACGAGCTTGAACAGTGGAGCAATCAGGTGAGTTCACAGCTGTGATCCAGGTGCGTCTTTAAGTGTGGCAGGATGGGAGGGGCCAAGGGAGAACAAAAAGTAATGAGAGCAGCTCTGAAAATGAGCAGGCTGTCACAAATTGACCCTAGGTGTGAGTGAAACAGGTCCCTCTTGTAAATGAGTCCCCGTGACTCAACGAGGCTAGCCTGTATAAATAAAGGTTGAATGAATGAATGAATGAATGAAAAAATCAGCGTAGTAGTGAAAGGAGATTACATGTTTTCTAAAAATTGATCCTAGAGGAAGCAGATATAAAGAAAAAAGCAAAGGCCCTAAAATTGATCCCTAAGGTATGCCACATGACAAAGGAGCAGAAAATTATTCATACCCAGCAATTTTTGCAGAAAAAGTTCTGTCAGCCAGATAGGACCCCAACCTCTCCAGAGCAGTCCCACCGATGCCTACTTGGTGCTGTAGACGTGAAAATAACATGCTGTGGTCCACTGTGTCAAACGCATCAGTTAAATCCAGTAACACAAGGATCACGTGATCACCCGAGTCACATGACAGAAGGATGTCATTAAAAACTCTCAACAGAGCTGACTCTGTGCAATGGAGAGTTTTAAATCCAGACTGGAACACATCCATGATGTTATGTTCATCCAGGAAGGATTTTAACTGTGAATAAACAATTTTTTCCAAGATTTTTGACATGAGGGGAAACTTAGAGATGGGCCTAAAATTTCCCAACACAGTGGGATCAAGACTGGGTTTTTCTAACAGGGGCTGCACAACAGCATGTTTAAAATTAGCAGGGACTACTCCAGATAGCAGACTACTGTTAAAAAGGTTGAGAACCAAGTGTTTAAAACAAGGGAAAACCTCTTTAAAGACCGTGTAAAGTGAATTTCAACATTTTCTTAAATAAACATTATAAATGTGATAATTGTAATCTTGTAAATGAGTAAAAAGTCTCAAAATTGTAGCTCAATTAATTTTGGAGTTATAGAGCAAACTGTGTATAAACATATTTCTGGTTCAGGATTTTTTAGGCGTGTTTTAAACGTGACCGCGTTTCGTCACGCGGTCCTCATTAGTATAGCCCCCACCCCCTGCAGCTCCGGCCGTATAAATTCGCCTCGGTGGAGCCGTTCACTCGCGAATCGCAGACAGCATCAGATAGCAATAGCATAGATATTTTGTTCATTGTTAGCTAGCTAATCAATTATGCCTCGTTCGTGCATCTTCCCTGGATGTCGCAATGGTCAGGGCACCCGTACAAATCATAACATGTTTTTATACTGCGTCGTTTTATGCTGAGTATCTGTAATGCCTGGTTGGGACAATGGTTAGAGCGCTTGCCTTCCGTCCCAAAGCCCACGGGTTCAAATCCCGCATGGTGCAACTCTTTTTTTTTTTTTTTAATTCATTCCAGATTAAAAACACACAAGAAAACTATTTACAAAAACAGCGTAACTCTTGGAAAAAGTAGCTGCTGTTACAGACAGAACTCGGATAAAAACAGAGCAGGTTTACTGGCTCTGCTGTCTGCCTCAGTGCCTCTCCACTGTGGGACACGAGCAGGACCAGCGCAGCTGCCTGAAACCACGCCCACGCACTGACACGCCCCTAGCGTTCCAGACCAAGAGAAAATAAGGTTTTTTCATGATTTTTGAGACTTAATTTTATAAGGTAAACAATGTTTTTAATCAGTCAGATTTAAATGGGTGATTAATAACACATATTTATGCCATGTGACAAACTAAAAACACACATTTAATTTCACTTTACACGGTCTTTAAGAAAGTGTGGTTGAAGAACACATGGAGAACCAGAAGGTTTAATCTGAGTGACCATGTCCTCTAAAAATGACACAGTCACTGGCTCAAACTGATTGAAGGCAACAGAGCAGGGGACACACAGTTAAAGCAGCCAAAAATGACTATTTTTCTAACTTGATTTTATCACACAGCCACAATCCACGTGTCCTTTTTAGTACCATTGACTCTTTTCTTAACTCTCCACAGACACCTGGTTTTGAAGCATCCACTCAGTTGTGCAATAATTTTATGCAGTTTTTTATCGATAAGGTTACCTCTATAAGGGCTTCTATTTTATGCACTAACTCTAACCCCTGATAACTGCGCCAACAGTCTTAAAAATTTTGAAGGGATACCTGCAGCTTGTCCTTCCTCCACCTGCGTTCCGCTCTGCGACATTCTTGTCTGACAGCTCGAGCCATTCTGTTCTTAAGCCAGGGGTCACGTTTAAATTGTCCCCATTGTCATCTCCATCTTCACTCACTGCCCTCTCTGCCTGCCTGGAGGAAATAAGGGCATGGATGAATCAGAACTTTCTTCAATTAAACTGCTCCAAGACTGAGGCCATACTGATGGGCAGCACGGTGGCACAACTGGTAGAGCTGCTGCCTCTCAGCGAGAAGGTTGCCGGTTCAAATCCCGGTCCGGGGCCTTTCTGGGTGGAGTTTGCATGTTCTCCCCGTGCATGCGTGGGTTTCCTCCGGGTACTCCGGTTTCCTCCCACAGACCAAAAAACATGCTTGTTAGGCTGATTGGTGACTCTAAATTGACCCTAGGTGTGAGTGTGAGAGTGGATGGTTGTTTGGTGTGAGTGAGACAGGTCCCTCTTGTAAATGAGTCCCCGTGACTCAACGAGGCTAGCCTGTATAAATAAAGGTTGAATGAATGAATGAATGATTGGCACCCCTCACCAGGTACAAACATCTACTATAACAACAATTTCCTTTTCTGGACAAGACATCCCCCTCTCCACATCTGTTACAAATCTTGGAATAAAAATGGACTCCAATCTTACATTTGAAAATCACATTAAGCTTCTGTTTAAAACTTGCTTCTTCCATCTTCGAAACATCTCCAGACTTCGCCCATCCCTAACTTTTTCCGATGCTGAGAAGCTCGTCCATGCTTTTGTCTCCTCCAGGCTCGACTACTGCAACTCCCTGTTTATTGGAATCCCTGGTAAATACCTTCAGAAGCTTCAATATATTCAAAACAGTGCAGCAAGGATTTTGTTGAGAGTTCGTAAATTTGAACATATTACACCCATTCTCCATAACCTTCATTGGCTTCCTGTCACCTACAGAATTCAGTACAAAACTGCTCTCATTACACATCAATGCTTACACGGAACTTCACCAGATTATCTAAAGGACATTCTTGCACCATACTCATCCACCCGGTCTCTACGGTCACAGAACAGTCATCTACTTCACATTCCGAGAACCAAATTAAGGACCATGGGAGACCGGGCTTTCAGTGTGGCTGCCCCCCGCCTGTGGAACTCTCTTCCTGACTGCCTAAGAGCTCCACAGTCACTGGTTGACTTTAAGAGCGGCTTGAAGACCTTTCTTTTTAACCAAGCATACTCTGCCTCCTCATGATTCTATCTTTGATCTTAGTTGATACTGTTATTGATTTTACTTGTTTTATTACTTGTTTTATTGACATTTAATTCTGTTGCACTTTGTAGCACTTTGAGATTTTCATTAATGAAAAGTGTGTTATAAATTGAATTTATTATTATTATTATTATTATTATTAAATCCAGGCTGTTTGATCTTTAAAGGAGCCACAGTATCCAACACAATCAGACAGGATGAGTGGAACCAAGAACTTAGATCCTCAGCATCAGTTGAGGCAGGTGGATAGAGCTGACAGAAAACCTCAGTGAACTGTCCAGCACTAGAGGGGTTAATAATCCGACAGCTCTGAGCAGGAGTGCGAGTTTTAACAGGAGTATATGTGAGAACAGTCTGGAATGTTATTGGCATATGATCAGAGAGTTACCCAGCGTAAAATAGCAAAGACTTTTAAGTTATCAACCGTGCATAACATCATCAAAAGATTCAGAGAATCTGGAACAATCGCTGTGCGTAAGGGTCAAGGCCGTAAAACTCTACTGGATGCTCGTGATCTCCGGGCCCTTAAACGTCACTGCACCTCAAACAGGAATGCCACTGTCAAGGAAATAACAGAATGGGCTCAGGAATACTTCCAGAAAGCATTGTCAGTGAACACAATCCACCGTTGCAGCTGAAACTCTACAGTGCAAAGAGGAAGCCATTTCTAAGCAAGCTCCACAAGCTCAGACGTTTGCACTGGGCCAGGGGTCATTTAAAATGGAGTGTGGCAAAATGGAAGACTGTTCTGTGGTCAGATGAGTCACGATTTGAAGTTCTTTATGGAACACTGGGACGCCATGTCATCCGGACCAGAGAGGACAAGGATAGCCCAAGTTATTATCAACGCTCTGTTCAGAAGCCTGCATCACTGATGGTACCTGGACTAAACTCTCCTGGTACCCTCAAAGGCTGGCCAAGGACCAACTCAGCTGAAGAAAACCGTAAGTCTTTTTTAGGAGCTGAACACAGGCCCAACAAAACCCAAGGCGGCGATCCATCCAACCATTATCCACCAATGAGGACCGCAATGCCGCCTTCATTGATCGGTGGAACCTCTCGCAAAAACCATTAGACTGCGGATGGTAGGCAGTGGTACGGTGGAGTTTAACTCCAAGGCTCTCTGTCACTGCAGTCCACAACTCTGAGGCGAACTGGGGACCTCTGTCAGAAGTTAAGTCCAATAGCACACCAAATCGGCACACCCAGGAAGAGATAAATGCCTGAGCCACATCAATCAAAGAGGTTGATGACAGAGGAACTGCTTCTGGCCACCGAGTGGTTCTGTCCACCATAGTTAAGAGATGGGTAAAACCTCTGGAATGTGGAAGTGGGTCCACTAAATCCACATGCACATGCTCAAACTTCCCTTGGGGAATAGGAAACTGTTCTAGTGGAGCCTTAGTGTGCCGTTGCACCTTGGCACGCTGGCAAGCTAAACTGGAAGCCGCCCATGTGCGTATATCTCTACAGAGCCCTGGCCACACGAATTTTGCCCCTACTAGTTTTACTGAAGCTTTCACTCCTGGGTGTGAAAGAGAATGAACTGCATCAAAAACCCGCCAACACCAGTCACTAGAAACCAGAGATCGAGGCTTGCCAGTTGAGACGTCACAAAGAAGGGTTGCACCACACTCATGAAAGGAAACTTCCTCCAAATGTAGATTGGATTCAGCTGCCTTAAAGGCCAGAATATCCAGGTCTGTCAGTTGTCCTACAGCCATGGCGAGGTAATCAACTCTTAGTACAGAAGTGACCCTTGCTCTAGATAGACAGTCAGCCACCAGGCTATCCTTGCCAGCCACATGCTGAATGTCTGTAGTAAACTCCGAAACGGCGGACAAATGTCTTTGTTGCCATGACGACCATGGTTCAGAAACTTTCGCCATAGCAAAAGTGAGAGGCTTATGGTCCACAAAAGCAGTAAAGTCCCTGCCCTCTAGCATGAACCTGAAATAACACATTGCCAGAAAAAGAGCGAGCAGTTCCCTATCAAAGGTGCTATATATTTTTTCAGCATCCCAGATTTTCCTGCTAAAAAATGCAAGGGGTTGCCATGCGCCATCCACCCATTGTTCACAAACTGCCCCGACTGCATAATCAGACGCATCAGTTGTCAGAGCCACAGGAGCTGATAGAGATGGATGGGCCAAAAGTGCAGCATTAGCCAAAGCCTTTTTGGCATCATCGAATGTCTGTACCCTCTCGGGGGTGCACTCTATTTGCTGGTCCCCTCTTTTGCCTCAAAGCGCTTCATACAAGGGGTGCATAAGATGAGTTGCCCATGGGATGAAACTGTTATAAAAGTTCACCATTTTGAAGAGTTCTAAACTCTTAGACGTACTCAAAAGGAGAGAGAGAGAGAGAGAGAGAGATCTTGTATAAAAAAGTATTTATTATGACAGGCATAAGGGTTGTGATTAATCAGAGTACAGACATAAAATACATTTACAGTATATGCATATAAATGAGAGCAGAAATACAGAACCTTCCTATGGCAGCGTTCCCTCCAAAGTGCTCTCCGAGCTCTGTTGCGGGTTTCTCTTATACCTTAGATAGGACCTTGGCTGTTTCCATGACAACGAAGGTCAGTGGCCTCTCTTCTGACTAAGATATGGTGTTCTGGTGTGCGTTATCTCTAGATGGATGTGCGAGCAGAGTCTTAAATCAGTAAAGCTGTTTTCTAGATGTGAACTCTAAGTGTATTAGCCTTTAAGTAATAATGTAGTCTATCATAGTATATATATTATGTGTGATGTGTTCTGGTTACCGAGCACAATGTATTGTTGTCTGTGGACCAGCGGCAGTAACTATGTTACCTGCACTGGATGAAGAGAAACTACTTGATTAAGTTATGATTACTGTATATGAAAAATGGGCTCCTAAGCTAACTAAACTAGTAAACCATGTAATTCGTATTTGTTTAAAGTCCAGAGAGAATAGTTTAATCAAACAGTAACATTTCCTGAGCATATAAAATCAGTAAACAGTGTATAAAACAGTGTCATAACTCTTCATTCCCTCTCATGACCTATTGAAAATAGGTCACCAAAACGGACGAACCCACAGAACTGAACCCCAGGAAGCAAACAATATACGAGCACAACTAGCAAACGACACCACAAAAACCAACAACAATCACACCTTACAACCCCTTTACAAATCTGACTCCATAAACGCTAAAACCTAAAGCACCCAAAAAATCTACAACACACTACAATATCTAAACCCTCAAGCAAACTTACGACCAGCCACAAGAGCAGACTAAGACACCTGCGACCCCACCACCTTCTCTTGGCCCGCATGTGGTCCCCCAGTCTGTCCCGACACTCGTACGCTGACACTCATCCTCAGACCTGTAGGTGCTGCAATTGAAGGGTGAAAAGCCAAAAGAAAAAGTCAAAGTCAACTTATTGTCAGATCTGCAATATGTACAGTGCAGGACATACACAGGACCGTAATTACGTTTCTCTCAGTCCCTCGGTGCAACAGTAAACATCTAAACATTGAAACACTGAAACATATAATAATAGACATAAGCATAAAAATAGTAAAACTAACACTGTCCTGAGTTTTTTTGCATAGTGGTATAAAAAAAGAGTATAAAAAGTATAACTAAAATAAACTAAAGGTTTCTAGAAGAATCAACGAAGAATCAACCCTCAAAAATAGTAAAGAATAAGATTAAACCTGAAAGCCCTTCAACAGTAAATTAAAAATGAAGCAAACCCTTAAGACAGTAAAAGCAGACTCAGCCCCTAACCATTCTTGAGCCTAAGATGTATTGAAGTTACCCAAAAAGCATAAAACTCATCAAAGCTTAAGAAAATATGAATAGTCCAAAATAGTAGAAGCAGGGATCAACTTCAAAGCGCAAAAAGTCAAGCAAAGGTGTAAAGATTATAAACAGCCTGTAAAATTCACCACAACAAGACCACGCTCAAAGCTTGGGAACATCCACCATGTCCCTCGGATGGATGACGGACTAGGATGACCTGGTATACCACAGCAGAATGTTTGAAGCCATCAGCCTCACCATCACCCACCCTGCTATGAGAATCCTGTTACACCCACAAGCCATGATGAACAGTCGTGAACAGATTTGAATGAACCCCAAAATCAGTATGCAGTTGAAAAATGGGAAACCTGAAACGGTAATGAAATGCAAGAAAAATCATTGTTAAAAGTCCAAACACATTAATGCAACCCAATACACTCAAAGTTTACAAAATCTTCTTTCTCCTTTTTTTTTTTTACACAGGAATCACTGGATCTGGACCTGCAACGGAAAGTTAGCAACACACCATACTCATAATGAACTTTAAAACCAGATTGAAACCCTAAACCTTTAAATTGAGAAAAACCCTCAAACGTTTTATTGTTCAAACCTTAAGATTGTAAAATGTGAATCAAATTTCAACCCATCCACCATAAAGGTAAAACCCGAAAGTGAAGAATGTAACCCACTCCCTTAAAAATTAGACCTGGCTGTAAGTAAAACTATGTGTTGATGTGTTCTGAACTTGACCTCTAACCTTAGGAAAGTAGTAAAAATGTTGAATGTGACTAAAATTTTAAAATATAGCAGCAAATAGTTGACAGCTAAATCAATTCCAAGATAAGATTAGTAATTAGTAATGTAAAGTATAAAGTGTAACACTAATTCAAAACTCAAAGGTAAAGTCTAAAATCTAATTTTAAATGTGTGATACTTTAAATGTGAGATTTACAGTTTAAAATTTAACTGATTTACCGGTACCCCAAATACTGATGCTTTTAAGAATTCAAGAGAGTAGAAACACCTTTACAATTTAAAACACCATTTTAGTCCTTTTGATTTAATAAAAAACACCCTGAGTTTTGTTCTCCTCAGATCTTTGCTGGACGATGCACTCTTCAGAGGCCACGTGGACGCCGATGCGCCACCACCCTTTGCTTGGGTTGCAGATTGCTCAAGATGATAAACCATCTGGTACTTTGTTTATTTCCCGGATCCACTGGCAAGCAACTGCCCCTACCCAAAAAGGATGGATGATCTTCCCTCTTTGGCTCCTCTTGCTGTGCAGAGTGATGGATGCCTCCACCTGCGACACTCTGCACGACCGCTGTAGCCCCCTTCCCTCAGAAGGCTACAACATAGAAATTTCAGGATGCTTTTTCTCAAGACGCAGATCACCTCATCAGGACCAGATCACTTCCACAGGAAACTGCATGCCCAGAACACTGAATGACGTGTCTTCCACGTTTCACCTCCTCCACAGGAAGGAAGAAAGGAAAACCCCAAACTCAGGAATGAAGACGCACCGCTGGATCAAGGATGAAGAACCTGCACCACTCGTTCAACGTGCACCCAACCTGCTCCAGATGCAATGGGGAGCACTTTAGCCCTGATGCTCCACCAGGGCCGCCTCGAATGGGATCAGAGGATGGTGGGACTCTTTGGTTGCAGCACGTTCACTGAGATGGAACCGTGTGGATCCCCTGGCATTACCACGCACCGTCTGGGATGTGCGTTCAGTGCCCTCGTACTGGTTCATACTGACCAGGACCATCATGTCTTGCCTCCTTTGGAAGCTGTTGAGAAACTCTAGACCACAAGCTTCGAATTTTTAGACTAAACATAGGGCCCTCTTGGTTTAACCCAATTCACTCATCTAAGAGAAGGCCTGTATGTGGATAACTCTATGTGAGTTTATTACTCTCCTACCGATTATGCTGATAAGTTAGATTCTAATACGTAAACCAATTCCCACAATGTTATATTAAAATTTGTACATGGAAATGTGTAATAAAACAAAAATAAAGTTCCATACTCACCCCCTCAGCTGGAGCATTTACAGGAATCACCTACAATGAGCAGAATCATGTCCATAGCAAACAACACCCAATCAATTATAAATCAGTAGTACAAAGAATGAACCATGCATGTTAGTTGGGTTTGGGAGAGACTTAATCTTCATTAGGGTTAATTGTGAGTAGTTTGAGACGGTTCATACTTACAAAAATACTGTACCTTTTCACTCAGCTTATAGCAGAAATTACACATAAAAGTAACATAGCATGCAGTGGAAATACAGAATTCACAAAACGGTGTACACCTGTGGTTCTATACACCTTATTCCTGAGTCAATAATTCACCTGTAGTCCAGTCAAGTCAATTGTGTATAAATCTACAGAACCACCATATTTCCAAAAAATCCTCTGATCAGTTCCACTTCAGGTTTGAGTGGTTTGAGCCTGCAGGCCAGGAAACATTTCCAAGGGGCGTCCCCCATCCTAGAGATCTGCTTCACATACAGTTCACAGAGGAAAAAACATTGTTGTTAATTGCTCATATAAACCTTTAAGACGCCTCATGCTGTATGAGTGACGATTTCATTCATTCAGAATCTAAAACCTCTGTATGAACTAACCTTTTCCTAAGTTGTCTTCCTATTTAAGAATATGCTTACACCGATACTCCTCCCTCCATGACCTGATTAAAGAAAATAAACGTTCAAGACTGACGCCGCGCTCAACATCGACGCAAGTGGATTTAGTTTCTAACGCCAATTTATCAGTTCTCCTTATTACGCTTTATATAGTAAAATGTATTTACCCTCTATTAGTTGATTTGGAAGTATTTTTATTTTTAGGAATTTTAGGAGCCCTTATCAACCTAGTTATTTTCAGGACCAAATTCAACCTCTCTATTTTTAGGAACATTTGTGACCAACCACAAGAAATGTAGGAACAAGTCGGCACACTCTAACTGTGAAAAAAATCAATAAACCTTCAACTTCTGAGAAATTAGTGAAAATCATTTTTTTCCAAAATATACTAGCTGAAGTTGTGAAGAAACCATCCCATGCTTTAAAAAACACTTTAGAAGTGTTTAAATTGATAAACTTTGTGTTAGAAATCAGTTTGTTTTCAGAGTAAAAACAAGCCGCAGTGATTTGCGTACTGGGGGCGGGGACCCTCACAGCTGATTAACATGCGGACTTGTTTGGCTGGTATTGGAGCTTTTGTCATTGGTTTTGGCCAATAATCTGCAGCTTTGAAAGAAGCACATGGCTACTTAACAGCTATAGATTGCCCATTGAACACAAGGAACAAGGAAAATAAAGCCGATCAAAGCTGTCAGAGCTGCAGCTGTTTTTCCGACCGACCCGAGGGAAAAAAAAAAGAGGCTTTTACTGCGTTCGCAAGCAAATCGCAAGCAAATCAGTTTCCATCCATACATAATACATCCATCCATCCATACATATGTCCATCCATCCATCCATCCACTATCTTTATTTCATTAGACAAAGCAGACACGCGTAACCACCGTGCAATGCGCCCCTCCAGCCGTGGTCTGTGTCCAGCCGCGCATCGCGCAATCACGCGCGTTGGATTGGCTTTAGGTTTTACAAATCGCAGCAAAGAAACTAACATTTAAAGCACGATAATGGTGCACCAATTATGCAGATTCAACTGGCCGTTTGAAAAGGTAAAATGTACAGTTAAGATCGGATGGATCAGCCGTTCACGCTGCTGTCAGCTGCTGTCATCCAGTGGCGGTTCTAGACCAGTTGTACTGGTGGGGCCAAGCTGGGGCCAGAGGTTTTGTCAGAGGGGCACGTTCATCAGAACGTTGTTACCTGTATATAATTTTGGACTAAGAAACTGAACCAAGACTTCACCTAACAGTTATTTTCATTATCATTTTATTTGCTTATTAATATATTTTATTCAGTCAATACAAATATACTGTGTAAAATGTTTTATATTTTTCTCATTTGATTTTTAAACTGTTTTCTTTGGTTACAATGGTTAATCACTGCTTTAAAAAAATAAGAGTCAAGTAAGATTTCGAATCTGTATTTTTCTCCGATTATTTCTCCGAAATTATGTTTGTATTCTGCATCTGTCTGTTAGCAAAATATCTTATGAACAACTGAACAGATTTTGATTAAACTTTCAAGAAATAATCACTGAATGGCTCTCTACGACTGGTTGACTTTTAAAGTACATCCAATTCAATCAATGGTGTTGGTCTGTTAGCAAAATATCTCATGACCCTCTGGACAGATTTTGAAAAATCTTTCAAGAAATAATAAACGGATGTTTCTTTACTGCTGATTAACTTTTGGATATATTTGAATTGAAGATGGCTGTTGTCCGGTCTGGATTTTTTTATTTACGTCTTTTAAAAAAGGTCAAACCCTTTTTAAACCGTTGCGACTTGGAGAAGGCTGTTCATGCTTTTATCAGTTCTAGGCTCGATTATTGTAACGCTCTGTATGTTGGTGTGCCTCAGTCAACACTGAGCCGCCTCCAGCTTGTTCAGAATGCAGCAGCTCGCCTTTTAACCAACACTCCTAGATGGGACCACATCACACCTGTTTTATTCTCACTACATTGGCTTCCTGTCCGTTTTAGGATAGATTTTAAACTTTTATTATTTGTTTTTAAAGCTCTGAATGGCCTCGCTCCTACTTATATAACGGAGTTGTTAAGTTTCCCCGCCCGCTCCAGGTCTCTGAGGTCAGATAGCCAACTCTTGCTCTCTGTTCCACGGACAAAATATAAACGTTGGGGTGACCGTGCCTTTTCTGCGGCCGCACCTCGACTCTGGAATACACTCCCACTTGAGCTACGCCAGATTACTGAACTTGGCCCTTTTAAATCAAAGCTTAAGACTTTTTTATTCAAACTGGCTTTTAGTAATTAAATATGTGGTGACATTTCTGGTTTTATTTTTGCTTTTATGTTGTGTTTTTCTTGATTTTTAATCTGTCTTTTTAAGTATTGCACTGTTTTTTGTTAAGCACTTTGGTCACCACCACCGTGGTTGTGTAAAGTGCTAATGAATAAATGAAATAAATGAAATGAAATGGCTGCAGCAGGCAATTGAAATAAGCCAAACTCAAAAATTGTTATAATTCAGTTAATTTTACAGATATGGAGTTAAGTGATTGTTTGTTTAAAGTTATTTAAAGTTATTTTATATATTCTTTTAAATAATGGGGTGATATAAGATTTTTTTCTTCTTTCTGCACTCTTTTCATTCAATGTTTTATTTTTGATGAATGTTTTATTTTGTCTCTTTTAAATGAATGAATAAATAAATTAAATAAAATATTAAATAGCTTTACATCTGCTAAGTTCTTGGCATAAACCAACACAGACATGTTCCTGTTTTTAGTGTTTTACATGCTTTATATTGTAGCTGTATTATGATATGATGCGAAGCCACGGAGCTCCCAGGCGGAAGCTGAAACAGCTGCCGTAATCAGAGCGCCCAATCCGGCATGAAAAAGAAAAACACACCGCTGAAGTCCCTGAGATAGATGGAATGTCCGGCGTAAAACTAACTTGACCACGGTTTAATGTGACGCAGATGTGTTTATATAGCTCTGCAAACATTGAACGTTGTTGTCTTGCGGTGGTTCGGCGAGTGAATGGCGGCTGCTGCTGCCGCTTGTAGCTTCTGCATTAGCTGCGTGTTTAGCCAATCCATGTGTTGCTGTTGTCCGACGGAGCAGCGCGGGCGAGCGAGCGATCGGCGGCTGCTGCTGCGGCCTGTATTCGCTTCTGCTAGCTGTGTGTTAGCCAGGCCATGAGCTGGCCATGAGCTGGTGTTCGTGCGGCGGTGCGGCGCAATGACTGAGCGATCGGCGATCGATCTGCTGCTGCTCCAGGCTGAGACGTCCACAGAGTTCACAGAGCGATTCCAGCTAGTAATTTATCCATATGAGGAAATCCTGGAACAAACACAGTCCTCACAGCCGGCTGCCGGAACAACAGACCTACCTAACATGGCTGCCGCGGCATTTCCTGAAACGAACGGAAGTTGCGCAATTATGATTAAAAATGATCCATCCATCCATCCATCCATCCATTTTCTTCCGCTTATCCGGGGTCGGGTCGCGGGGGTAGCAGCCTAAGTAGGGAGGCCCAGACTTCCCTCTCCCCAGCCACTTGGAGCAGCTCCTCTGGGGGAATCCCAAGGCGTTCCCAGGCCAGCCGAGAAACATAGTCCCTCCAGCGTATCCTGGGTCTTCCTCTGGGTCTCCTCCCGGTGGGACATGCCCGGAACACCTCACCAGGGAGGCGTCCAGGAGGCATCCTAACCAGATGCCCGAGCCACCTCAACTGGCTCCTCTCGATGTGGAGAAGCAGCGGCTCTACTCCGAGTCCCTCCCGGATGACTGAGCTTCTCACCCTATCTCTAAGGGAGAGTCCAGCCACCCTGCGGAGAAAACTCATTTCAGCCGCTTGTATCCGAGATCTTGTTCTTTCGGTCATAACCCAAAGCTCATGACCATAGATGAGGGTGGGAACGTAGATCGATCGGTAAATTGAGAGCTTTGCCTTTTGACTCAGCTCTCTCTTCACCACGACAGACCGGTACAGCGCCCGCTTCACTGCGGACGCTGCACCTATCCGCCTATCGATCTCACGCTCCAGTTTTCCCTCATTCGTGAACAAGATCCCGAGATACTTAAACTCCTCCACTTGGGTAAGGACCTCCTCCCCGACCCGGAGAGGGCACGCTACCCTTTTCCGGCTCAAGACCATGGCCTCGGATTTGGAGGAACTGATCCTCATCCCGGCCGCATCACATTCAGCTGCAAACCGCTCCAGCGAAAGCTGTAGATCACGAGCTGATGAAGCCAATAGGACCACATCATCTGCAAAAAACAGAGAAGCGATTCTAAGGCCACCAAAACGGATCCTCTCAACACCTTGGCTGCGCCTAGAAATTCTGTCCATAAAAGTTATAAACAGAATCGGTGACAAAGGGCAACCTTGGCGGAGTCCAACTCTCACCGGAAACGAGCCTGACTTACTGCCAGCAATGCGGACCAAGCTCTGACACCGGTCGTACAGGGACCTAACAGCCCATATCAAAGGGCCTGGTACCCCATACTCCCGGAGTACCCCCCACAGAACCCCCCGAGGGACGCGGTCGAATGCCTTTTCCAAGTCTACAAAGCACATGTAAACTGGTTGGGCAAACTCCCACGCACCCTCCAGGACCCTGCTGAGGGTGTAGAGCTGGTCTAGTGTTCCACGACCAGGACGAAAACCACACTGCTCCTCCTGAATCCGAGGTTCGACTATCCGACGGACCCTCCTCTCCAGAACCCCTGAATAGACCTTACCAGGGAGGCTTAAGAGTGTGATCCCTCTATAGTTGGAACACACCCTACGGTCCCCCTTTTTGAATAGGGGAACCACCACCCCAGTCTGCCAATCCAAGGGAACTGCCCCCGATGTCCACGCGATATTGCAGAGTCGCGTAAGCCAACACAACCCCACAACATCCAGAGCCCTAAGGAACTCAGGACGAATCTCATCCACCCCCGGAGCCCTGCCACCGCGGAGCTTTTTAACCACCTCGGCGACCTCAGCACCAGAGATTGGAGAGCCCGACCCAAAGTCCCCAGGCTCCGCTTCCTCAGTGGAAGACGTGCCAGTAGGATTGAGGAGGTCTTCGAAGTATTCCGCCCACCGACTCACAACATCCCGAGTTGAGGTCAACAGCACGCCATCCCCACCATAAATGGTGTTGGTCGCGTACCGCTTCCCCCCCCTGAGACGCCGGATGGTGGACCAGAATCGCCTCGAAGCCGTACGGAAGTCATTCTCCATGGCCTCTCCGAACTCCTCCCACGCCCGAGTTTTTGCCTCAGCAACCACCCGAGCCGCATGCCGCTTGGACTGCCGGTACCTATCTGCTGCTTCCGGGGTCCCACAGGCCAAAAAGGCCCAATAGGACTCCTTCTTCAGCTTGACAGCATCCCTCACCGCCGGTGTCCACCACCGGGTTCGAGGGTTGCCACCACGACAGGCACCAACAACCTTGCGGCCACAACTCCGATAAGCTGCCTCAACAATAAAAATGATCATTTTTATTAAAAATATTATTTATGAAGCCTTTAAAACAACCACAGCTGCAACAAAGTGCTGTACATATGAAATCAATAACATTTAAACACAAACAAAAAAAAGTTTTTTTATTTTTTGTTTTTTTCATATTTTTATTAAATTATTAAATATGATACGTTCGTAGGTCCGGGTTGCCGTATGTCGAGGGTTACCTGTAATGAAAATATGTTTGAACCCAGTTGAATCAGTTTCTGTGTCCTCCTTAGATGTGACCCTTATTTTTTTGGGGTGGGCTGTAACAATAACTATGTGACACAACAATCAACATTATTATTGTGTAAAACATGTCACAATAACATAAAATACAATTGTTTTCTTGTTTTTTTTTCAAAAGATCAAAAGGAATTTTGCCAGCAAAGCTGAAGTTCTGCACACCTTCCTAGGCAGAGTCTGTGTTGACAGTCAGTGCTGGGGGTTGGGGTTTAGGCAAATTAATGTTAATGAACAGCAATTGTTAACACCCCCAGGCAACACTTCTGGAATGGGGACATTCTTCTAAATCTTTGAGGCCTGTTTTCTCCCTAATCTTATTTGCAGATTGCCAACATTGAAATGGCTGTATCTTCTTCATTTTTTTTTTGAGTGCCATGTGTTTGGCATCATCGGATAGCTTAGAACCCACACTTTCAGATTCTGTAAATAACTCAAAATGACCCAGGGGAGACTTGTTCCTGGTTTTGCCACGGCCAGTCACATTTGTCAACCTCTCTATTTTTAGGAACATTTGTCAACCTCTCTATTTTTAGGAACATTTGTCAACCTCTAATTTGGGTTTAAAACCCACATGGCTAAGGGTGATCTGAAGTATCATCACCTTTCCACCAGATCATAATTATTTACCCAAGTGTATCTGTCGTTGCAAATCAGACTCCCGTCATGCACTCTGCGAAGGACACCTGCTACCCTCTCTTCTGCTCTAAAAAATTGTATGAATGTATGTGGATAAGCCATTTTAACCTGCAAAAAATATATGAGTTAACTCGTTTTAGGATCAGGAGCTGGGATCATTTCCCTTGCTTTCTTTAAGCTTCACCACAGAGTTACAGGAACTAGAAAAAGTACTCGACAGACCCACATAAGTACAGGATAAACTAAGAATGATGTGGCCTCGCTGGCAGGCCCTAAATGTGCCTATGTGTTTCTTTTTTTTTTTAAATGCATCATAGCAACTGTAGATTTGATCCCGGATACTAAGATCAATGACAGATCCTCACAGATCAATATGGGGTGCGGCCTTCGCCGGAATGCTGAAATGGGTGACTTCAGGACCGTTCTCCTCGTCTTTTTCTTTTTGGAGAATGTATTCAGCCCTGTCTTGTACCAGTCTCCAGTGTGATGTCACTGAGCTGATTTTCCCGTCCCGGACGCCCTCAAATCCGGACTGCATGTTCTGGCCATTCGTGCTTGATGACCGTGTTTTGACAGTTCTTTGACAAAGTCTTTGTTTCTGCTTGGCTGAAAGTCTTTGTGGACCGTCTTTATCTTGGTTGACAGTCCAGTGTGCTGCCTTCGTTTAGTGCCTTGATTTCATTTGGTCTTGTATAAGCCCCTCGAAAGTTCTTTGAGCAAGGCTGCATCTGAGTCCAGCCATGTTGTTCTCAATGAAGTCACAGTGAGCCAGTTCTGGACACACCGTCATACTAAATCTGATCCGATCCAATCAATAACCACAGTAGCTGAGAGTCAAAAAATCAGATGCTGCATGTGTTTTGGATATAGTCCCTACCCTAATGCATGTACGACCATGTGTTCTGCAAACATGTGGTGGGATCCATCAGACTCACTCTTCCCGTTCCACGCACTCTGTCTGGTGAGGCTACTACAAAAAGAGTGAAAAATGTAAAATCATTAACCAATCAGGATCAAAGTAATCATATGTTATTGTGGATCCTTCGACAGAGACACCTTTTAATCTGATCTGCACAACAGATCCAAAACATTAGTTTACCTAAAAGTGAAATAATCAGTTTACCCTGAAACCAAAAACTATTGTAGCCCACTTTTATTTCAGAAAATACTGTGTCATGTATTGTTTTTTAATACCACATTCCTAGTATATTTGAGAATTAGCCAATTCCTTGAGCCCTCTAAGTTCTGCCCTCGCTTTGGATTTATTTATGTATTGTGTATAATTTTCATGTCTGAACGGCACCGTGGGATGCCCTCCTAAATTGTCAATTTGAAATTGTTAAGCTCAGTGGCTCATTTATTCAAAGTCAAAATATGGGCTCGTTCATTTTGGCCTGTTGTTCCAGGTATAGAACTATTAGTCGATTTTTAAAGTCCAATTCTCCATTTGTTATAAATTGCGATTCACTCTATGTCCTCAATAGAAAAATATCGATTAAAATAAAGGTTTGTTTATTCAGGACCTGTTTGTGAGGGATTCTTCAAACCCCAATCTGTCCTCTTGTTGCTTTCAATGTCCATAATTCATACAAGCCAATATCAAACTTAACTTCCATTGTGCTACGTGTTAATACCTCCTATGTGTGCCTAGTTAAATAAATGTTTGTGTTGTACACGTTTCAAGGGAGAGAGGTTGTCAGCCCCTGCTGTTCTCTTCTTTTATTCATCTGACTCCAAACAGTTATTAAAATCTGTACCTGCATCCTTTTACTTTTATTAAATGTTTCAGAACGAATAACCCAACTGGATGACTAAATTAAATTACAAATAAAAGTGACTCCGACTTGTTTTTGGTTTCTCTAAAAATTATTACGCTTCTGTCTGCAGTACCTTTTTTCGTCCATTAGGGGTCTCCATTATACTCAGGCTGTACAGGAAACGTGTCTTTTGCCTCCCTCCTTCCAGTCAACGCTCACAAGACGTGTACATTCACTGGAGTTATTCACAAAAGTATGTCTTCCCAATCGGTAATCAAGTTTCTCTGCTTCTTATATATGAGAAAATACAAGTATGATACGTTCGGTTCTACATCCTGACGGCCTATTCACAAATTATAAGGACGACGCCTCGCGAACCACGTCGGACCTAATGGCTCGTTAGCTTTGCTTTTAACTGCTCAGTTCGTCTACAAAAACTAAATTTGGATTATTTAAAGTCAATACCGTTTCTCTACACGACGCGCCACTCTGTACGTTTTGTTAAGCGAATCCGATCTGAACTGTCTACCGTTACAAAGTTATAAAATGTCCGCTGTTGGACAGCCTATGCTATGCTAACGGGAGGTCCCATTGCATTTCCAAATTTCCTGTTTGTTTAAGTGTTATAACCTAAAATTATTGAGATAGAATGTCATAATCCTTCTCGAACAATTCCTTAAACCTTAAAGGTTCATTCGGCGCTAATCAATTTGTTTCGAACTGTTCGCAAATATTTTATTTGTTTATTTAAAATGGAGAATGTAAACTGTTTTAATGCAATGTTTATTTTGTTTTTCAGGAAACCAGCACCAACTACTGTACTGAGGTGGAGGAGACTACGTTTGTTCATATATTAAATTATCTAAATAAAACTTTGTTCTAACCTCAGCGCCTCAATGTTTTTTTTATCATTTCTGCATTATCTACTGCCTATGTCTTGTCAGTACAGTAGTGATTATTTAATCCTCAGATAGCTTGTCCTAGTTTTAGCTTGTCCTAGTTTTTATCTTTTATTTTTTATCTGTACCGTAAGTAGCTACAGTATATGGTCCATATAATGTGGGGTTTGTTAAAATTTTATCTAGCATTTTCCATCTCAGAGATTGTTCAAGGTTTTTTTTTGTTAAATTATTTTCAAATTATTTTCCTTGTTCATTCATTCATTCAACCTTTATTTATACAGGCTAGCCTCGTTGAGTCACGGGGACTCATTTACAAGAGGGACCTGTCTCACTCACACCAAACAACCATCCACTCTCACACTCACACCTAGGGTCAATTTAGAGTCACCAATCAGCCTAACAAGCATGTTTTTTGGTCTGTGGGAGGAAACCGGAGTACCCGGAGGAAACCCACGCATGCACGGGGAGAACATGCAAACTCCACCCAGAAAGGCCCCGGACCGGGATTTGAACCGGCAACCTTCTCGCTGAGAGGCAGCAGCTCTACCAGTTGTGCCACCGTGCTGCCCGATTTATAGGTCACCGATTTATAGGTCACCTTGTGACCTATAAATATGCCTATATAACTTAAAAGTCTAATTCAAGTTCTTAAAACAGTTCTTCCTATTTTCATTCCTCCAAAAAGAAGCTTTAATGAACCATATCACCAGTCCAATTTAAGTTCTTAAAATCCTATTCAGTTATTCCTATTTTCATTCCTCCAAAAAGAAGCTTTAATGAACCATATCACCAGTCCAATTTAAGTTCTTAAAATCCTATTCAGTTATTCCTATTTTCATTCCTCCAAAAAGAAAAATCACAAAACACTGAGTCGACACAAACAATTAAGAACAACTTGTACTCATGCAGTGTGAGTATACACAAAACACATTCCCCCTTTTTCCCTTAATTACCAACGCAGCACGAACAAAACAGAACACT
>JBBPBX010049145.1:7129-25472 GCA_038048925.1 Garcialebias charrua
TTTCATTAATCCGTCAACTAATATATCAGTTAATAATCTAAATCATTAACTTTTATTTTAGTTCATTTTTTAGTCAATTTTGATATTTACAGTATATAAAAATAAAATAAAATAAAGGTGATAATTAAACTTAAAACACAAGATTTAGGTTTAAAAATCCAACTACAGTATATCATAACAAATAAGTAAAATATTTTGTTATTTATGTATTTAAAAACAAAAAGCTTGAATATTACCATAAACAGGTTATATTATGAGTACATACTGTATCAAACTATGGAGACAAATTCTTCACGTGGTTTTACCTTCAGAAAGAAAGTGGAAACAGAAAACAAGCATTAACTTTGGAATGTTGGAGACTGAAGCCTGGTTTATGATTGACGCGTCGCATAGGGCGCGAGGGTGCGCGCGCCAAAAGTGACGCAATATCACCGTCCCCGCGCGTAGGCCCCGCGCATCGGTTTGGCGCGTGTCGTGCACCTCTGATATTTTGAAACTCCGCAAGGCTAGTGCGCGCGCTGTAGGCGCTACTTTGATTGACAGGTCGGGTGGGGACCTCACCGACAGCCTTCACACTCTTCACGCCAGAGCCTGCAGCTGTCTGCGCTGCTGTGGTTGTGGAGACGGCGTTGCGACGCATGGAGGAATGTTTTGTAAGTGACAAAAATGTTTTAAATTCCCCTTCTTCATCTGGACTTTTCTTTTTTTTTTGCCAAAAGTCACTTGATCGCTTCCTCCTCTGCTCTATGCATTAAAACCGCAAGACACAATAACTGTTGTTTTATTATGATTTGCTCCTCTAATAAAGACAACAGTTCAGCACGCGAATGGAAAGCCATTTTTTGTTGTTGTGTGATTTCAAACAGTTCTTCTTCTACGGTAGATTTCTTCTTCTACACCCTTTCTTGCAACATATGCACAGATTTTAGAGGGTACTGCCACCTGCTGGTCAGTAAAAGAACAGCACTTTGCCATGCGCCGCCGTGCGACACTGTAAACGCATGAAGCCGCACGGCTGAGTGCGAGCGCAGCACGCGCGCTCCAGCTTGCGGACCAAAGCGCGACTATAACTGAGCCTTCAGGCCATGTTGTTTT
The DNA here is from genome assembly GCA_038048925.1 of Garcialebias charrua. Lineage (NCBI taxonomy): Eukaryota > Metazoa > Chordata > Actinopteri > Cyprinodontiformes > Rivulidae > Garcialebias > Garcialebias charrua. The sequence continues at coordinate 8,225 of JBBPBX010049145.1, forward strand.
TAGTGAAACTGAAGCATCTTTGCTGCCTTTAGGCCAACAGCTCTCATTGTTTATGAAACTGAAGTGTTGTGGGCCCAGGTCTCACAGTAAACGTTTTTGCAAACACTCAGCTTTGGTATGAAATGGCATATGAGCACTGGAAGGCTGCAGAAAATGTTTATTTTTTTTTTTATGTGCTTGCACAAGTAGCTGAACAACAGTAACCATGGCTGGTAGCAGAGTGCTAATTGTGCAGCTCACCCGTTTTCAACTTCATCCTCGGTCAAAAAGAACGTTCATGTGTTCACCCATAAAGCATAATATCCACTCTGCCCTCACCCATTGCTTAACTGACATTAAAATCTGGATGAAACACAATTTTCTCAAATTAAATACTGACAAAACTGACATACAGTACTCCTCATTGGTCCAGTGTTACCAAGTTCACTCAAAACTTCTGCCTCAACTTTGACAACATCACTCTCACTCCATCACCACTCATTTTTTAATTATGGTATTCTTCTCGACTCCACTCTTTCATTCGAATCACATGTCAAACAGATGACTCAAACTGCATTCTTCCATCTCATAAACGTAGCACGACTCCGTCCATCACTCACTTTCTCCACTGCTGAAATCCTAATCCATGCCTTTGTCACATTCAGAATCGACTATTGCAATAACATTTTGTATGGTACACCATCCAAAACTCTCAACAAACTGCAATACATTCAAAACTCTGCAGCCCGCCTTCTCACCCATACCCACTCTCGTGAACATTTCACTCCTGTCCTGCAGAACCGCTGGCTCCCTGTCCTATCCACCTTATTCCTAGCCCCCATGATGCCTTGCGCGAATTATGGGAACGACTTCCGCCGGAAACCAGAACCGGCACATTTTTTTACACACTAGCAATGCGCTAACTGGTTTTGGTCAGAGGTTTTAGGTCATAAAATATGTGGGAACACAAACGATCACAACTCAGATGTGGAGATATTGTTTTACCGCTACCTACAGCTATTGAGGGGTGGGAGGACGACTTGAAGAAGTGGCCGAAAATAACGTGCACTAGCATACTTAGCTACTAGCATACTTAGCTACTTTGTTGACTCTGTTGCTTCAGATGGCAAAGCGATGAGCAATCTGAAAAGCTCTGAAGCTCATCAGTATCTTCACAGTAACAAATGGTAAATGGTAAATGGAGCTTATTTATACAGTATAGCGCTTTCCAGCCCCCTGTGAGGAGCCCCAAAGCGCTTTACAATACCAACCATCCACCCATTCATACACACATTCATACACCGGTAGCGGCGACTGCCATGCAAGGCGCCTTCCAGTCCTACCGGGAGCAACTCAGGGTTAAGTGTCTTGCCCAGGGACACAACGACACATGGTGTGGGGAACCGGGATTCGAACCTCCAACCTTCCGATCGGGGGACGACTGCCATTACCACTACGCCACAGCCGCCCCAACAAGGTTGGTCCTGTTATGTTGAGAGGTGGGACACAATCTTATTTACCTTAAAGCTGCAATATGTAATGTTTGAACACGCTGGCACTTAGAAACATATTGAACAAAGACACGTTTCTGGTCCCTCCTCACTCAGAGCCATATATGGCTCAGCTTCCCCTCGCTCGCGCTGCAGCCTGGAATGCTCCGCCTCCACTACGTCCCGTCTCAGCCGCTGCAAAGTTCTTTGTTTATATGTTAATAAAACATTCTAAAAAATAAAATAAAAACATGGAGCACTGGTCCAGCAAAACAAAAACACCCTGAAATCTGCAGAGCTTCACGCAGCCACGTTGGACATGAATTAATTTTCATGTGTGAATTTAAGAGCTGAGCTTATTTCAAGTGAGAAGTGAGAAGACATTAAATGTAAACATTTTTCTCAAACATGTACAGTACTGGTGTACTTGCTGTAAACGTTGTAACACAACTCAACATGTTTTTTAAAGGATGCAATGTCAACTATATTACATTAGAAAAGTATTTGCTAAAATGATTCATTTATCATTTGTTATGTACAATAGTTGACTGTTAACCTTCTTATAAGGTTAGTTTTTTGTGTGTGCAATATATCAGTTAATTTTGGATTAAACTACTGTTTCTATCTAAATGTCACTTTTTTCATTATCAGGTTTTTCAAAGATCATTTCCTGTCTATTTCATTATTCGTTTTCGTTTACTGTATTTTTAAAAAATCCAGGTATTTTGGGCAGAGATTAATTTTCTTTGCAACAAATTCATCTACTAATGTTGGAAGCATGTGTGAAAAGTAAAAGTTCTCAAGGTGCTTCATTTGTGAATCAGTAAAGTCTTTGTCAAAAGAAATGTCAAAGCTCCAGGTGCTCAGTTGGTGTTGCTGAAACCAAAACCCAGGCTTGGTGATGTGGATTTTTAAGGCTTTGGCTGGGCTTTACGTTTGCCTTAAAGCTTAAATATGTAACTTATTTTTTAAACATATTTCTTCACTCTGCCACTATCTCCTGATAGATTGATGTTTGACAGGTAATCTCTGAAAAAAACTATAGTCCTCTGGCGTCTCCCGGTGGTAATAAAAGCATTTATAAAAACCAGAGCGCCCCGCGGTTAACCAGCCAATAAAAACAGAGCTTCTCACTTCTCACCCCCTAACCCACGCCCCCGCCTGTCAGCCCGCAGCGGCCGCGCAGGTTCTCGTTGAAATAATTGCAAAGCGATGCAAAACTGTTTTGTATGTGACACAAATGTATTAAATATCCCTTCTTCATCCCTGCTCTGGACTTTTCTTTTGTTTTTTTGCCAAAAGTCAAGTGATCGCATCTTCTTCCAGACCTCCACTGACAGAAATGAGGAAGAGGATGGATGGATGGATGGATGGATGGATGGATGGATCGATCGATGGATCGATGGATGGATATTACTGTATATATAATAATATATTGTAAAGTTAGTGCAATATGGTGAAAAAAAATGTTAAGTGTGTATTTTATTTTGAGTAAAAGGTTAATGTACTATGGTAGGCTGAAGTCTGTTTACTTTTATATTTATATATTTAGAATTATTTGTCTGTGATGGACTGGAGACCTGTCCAGGGTGTCCCCCACCTCTCGCACAGTGATGGCTGGACATGGACACCCATAAAAAGGATGGATGGATGGATGGATGGATGGATGTGTTCCTAGATTTTTTTGTAAATTATTTTTGAAAAATCCAGGCACTGGTAATTTAAGTTACAGAATGTTATGCATTTGTTCCTATTTTTGGCATAAACATAAAATGATACAAAAAGATTTGATCCAGTAAAGAACCTAAAATTATTGTTTAAATAAATGTTCTATTTGTTTGCATTGTTGTTTAATATTTTCAGCTTGTCAGTTACATAACTGAAACAAACTTTATGACCATTTCAATTTTAAAAAATCGTTTCTGAACCAAATCGATTTTGAATCGAATTGTGACATCAAAAATCAGCATCAAATCAAAAGACAGAGAAATGCACACCCCTTGTTGAGATGTTCTTCATCCATCTGGATGGCAAAAATAAAAAATGCACATTTCTTTTCACGTATTTGACTTTAACTACTGGTACTGATGTTTAACATAGTGACGTACACAGTCAGATGTCTGCTTTGGACAAACAAAACAGCACATACAAAAACAAATGGCACACCACAGAAGAGCCAGCTCACCAGGTCAACACTTAGCACTTCATCATCTACATCTTCAGAGTTTGAACGAAGAAGAAAATAATCCATCTTCATAAAACATGAACAACAATCTTTCAAGTGAGGAGATAGCCTCAGGTTTAACCTTGTAGCATCTATAATGCAGCCTTGACTCATCTTTCCTGGCAGTGTCACAACCTTGAAAAACATCTGTCCAAAACAGATTTCATGTTGGCCTCGTTAGGGAAAATTCAACAAGTGCTGACAACCCAAACGACTTGCAGGACTGAAGGACAGGCCAGTGTTCCACAAAACCCAACGGCTCCATTACTGTGATCTTTATTAACAACTTATAAACCTGGAACTGTCAAGCCCGACCAGAACTATAGAAGTCTTTGGATGAGAGGTGGAATGAAGAACCAGGTGAAGTCTGGCATGTTTTGGATCATTATCAAGTTCATTCAACCTTTATTTCTACAGGTTAGTCTCATTGAGTCACAAGGACTCGTTTAAAAGAGAGACCTGTTTTAGACAAAGATCACAAATGAGGTCCAGAATACAATAAACTACAATAAAGTTCTTGGTAGGAAACTTTCTATTTTAGCTTTTTGGTCATTAATCAGTTCAAAAAGTGCCAAATCAGCTCCTACTTCTTTAACTTGAGGAAATGGTCAACTGTACAATAATGAATCATCTGATTTTGACGATCAGCTGTGAACAAAACCGAAATAAACGATGAATACAACATTGAAGAGCAGAAGAGTTCAGTGAAATAAACAAGTGTGTATTTGAGCTGTGTACAAATGACAAGACCAACAATCAAACTGATTATTATGTTGAGTGTGTCTCGTCAGTTCCCAACCCACTCATATATCTATGTATAGCCACCAGCAGTCAGGGGAATATTCATTCTTTTCAATGACTGGACCTTCCTGCTCTCACACAGTAATATCAGATTTCCAGTTTCTGCCAGCTGGTTCCCAGTCCAAGAAACCCGTTAGTCCGGTCTACACCGATCCCTTTCAGGCAATCTACAAGTGATTCTCTGCAAATAATTAAAAACAAAAAAACACTTGTACTGAATTAACAAACGGGAATACATGAAATCAGAAAGAAAAAGATTGATTTTGTTGCATGATTGACATGAACAAGAAGAGCAGATCAAAAAATACACCAAGCACTGACATGCTGGGAAGGCTGCTGCAGTCGCACACACACACACACACACACACACACACCAAATTAGGCTTCCCCTGAGCGCTGAGCCATGACATTGATGGTACAACCCTAATGAACCATGACTGGTAAAGTGTTGCAGCCAATCAGGGCTTGAAAATCAAACAATAGGTTCTGCTCTTAATACCAGTTTGAATACTTTTATAAGCAGGAGGATTTATTAACAAAGTTGTCAGATGTGTTTTCTTCAATGATTCTCAAATTACTTTTTAAAGCTTCTTGCTGTTGTTGATAGAAGAAACACTATTCTACACTATATCGTGTTGAAAAATGCAGGGTCTTCCCTGAAAGAGATGACGTCTAGATGGAGCATATGTTGTTCTAGAACCTGAACATAGTTCTCTGCATTAATGGTGCCTTTCCAGACATGCAAGCTGCCCATGCCACAAGCGCTCATGCAACCCCATACCATCAGTGATGCAGGCTTCTGAACGGAGCGTTGATAACAACTTGGGCTATCCTTGTCCTCTCTGGTCCGGATGACATGGCGTCCCAGTGTTCCATAAAGAACTTCAAATCGTGACTCATCTGACACAGAACAGTCTTCCATTTTGCCACACTCCATTTTAAATGACCCCTGGCCCAGTGCAAACGTCTGAGCTTGTGGAGCTTGCTTAGAAATGGCTTCCTCTTTGCACTGTAGAGTTTCAGCTGGCAACGGTGGATTGTGTTCACTGACAATGCTTTCTGGAAGTATTCCTGAGCCCATTCTGTTATTTCCTTGACAGTGGCATTCCTGTTTGAGGTGCAGTGACGTTTAAGGGCCCGGAGATCACGAGCATCCAGTAGAGTTTTACGGCCTTGACCCTTACGCACAGCGATTGTTCCAGATTCTCTGAATCTTTTGATGATGTTATGCACGGTTGATGATGATAACTTAAAAGTCTTTGCTATTTTACGCTAGGTAACACCATTCTGGTATTGTGTTACATGCCCTAGGCATGTAATTTATTTTAGTGAGAGAACAAAATTGTTTAAAGGTTTTTGAGGTTTTGTTTAAAGGGGACCACATATAGGTCTTTAAAAAATTTATGTTATGTCTGTGTGCTATCTTGACAATATTAATTCATTTTAATAAACAAAATAATTCTTAGAAAATCAATTAAATTCTGCCATTTTTAACTTTCGTTTTGAACGACCGGTTTCTGATACAAGTTCTGAAGTCCACGCCCTTCAAAGATCTGTTTACGCCCTCTGTAACAGCCAGTATCTGTAATGTGTTGTTTTAAAATTAGCTCTTTTTTTATTACTCATTTGACTTACTGTTAGTGCTAGCTTAAGATAACTTACCGAAACCCGTCTGAGCGCGCCGCAATTTGCTGCTCCTTTTAGCATTAGACCACCCGAATCCGATGCTAATGTTAGCTTGTTCCTCTTCCGGTGTTCGCCAGCTCCGCTCGTTGCACGCGGCGATTTTGGGAGTTATCGCTGTTCCAGTCAAGACAACACAAAGTTCACCAAGTGTCTCCCGTAAATTAATCCGTAAGGAGAAGGTCCTCGCTGCTGCGAGGCTGCAGCGAGGCTGTACAGTTGAAGCTCCGCTTCATCCGCCAGAGGAGGGTCCCGTTGCCACCGGTCCCTACGCCGGGGGTCTGCTCGTTTAATTTTTACCGGCTGCGCGTTGGGAGCGATCGCAAATACACTAAAAATTGAACTAAAACATAAAAATAACAATTATACTTTATTTATAAAGCCATTTAAAAAAAACACAGCTGCAACAAAGTGCTGTACACATGAAATTAAGAACATATAAACAAAAGATGAGATGAAATCATGAAAAACAACAGTCATGTGTTTAATACAGAAGTGGGTTGAGCCTAACCAGGGGTTGCTAGGTGAGGGGCTGGACTCATGTTGGGGTGGGTTGTCCTCTCGCTTGTGACGTCACATGCGAGAGTATTTTAAAACGAAACGTATCTTATCACAGTAAAATAAATCTACTTAGAGTAAATAAACCACTGGGTGCATTTTTTTGGCACAAGGACTGTTTTTTTATGAAGTAAATACCCAAAGTTGAGTAAAAAAAACTTAAAAAGTGAATTTTGCATGTGTGGTCCCCTTTAAAGACCGTGTAAAGTGAAATTAAATGTGTGTTTTTAGTTTGTCACATGGCATAAATATGTGTTATTAATCACCCATTTAAATCTGACTGATTAAAAACATTGTTTACCTTATAAAATTAAGTCTCAAAAATCATGAAAAAACATGATTTTGCCTTGCCCTGGAACGCTGGGGGCGTGTCAGTGCGTGGGCGTGGTTTCAGCGCAGCTGCGCTCGTGTCCTGCCCCTGCCCTGAGCTGACTGTGTGGAGAGGCAGGCAGCAGAGATCCAGTAAACCTGCTCTGTTTTTATCCGAGTTCTGTCTGTAACAGCAGCTACTTTTTCCAAGAGTTACGCTGTTTTTGTAAATAGTTTTCTTGTGTCCGCTCATTCTCAATCAGTTCATCTGGACAGTTTCTTTTTAGTAGAAACGTTTCACCCTCACTCCAGAGGGCTTCGTCAGTCAGAGCAGTCCAAAGCAAACTGAAGCTACCCCACCAAGTAAACAGCTACTTTTTCCAAGAGTTACGCTGTTTTTGTAAATAGTTTTCTTGTGTGTTTTTAATCTGGAATGAATAAAAAAATAAAAAAAAAAGAGTTGTACCATGCGGGATTTGAACCCGTGGGGTTTGGGACGGAAGGCAAGCGCTTTATCCATTGACCTATCCAGGCATTACAGATACTCGGTATAAAACCACGCGGTATAAAAACATGTTATGATTTGTACGGGTGCCCTGACCATTGCGACATCCAGGGAAGATGCACGAACGAGGCATAATTGATTAGCTAGCTAACAATGAACAAAATATCTATGCTATTGCTATCTGATGCTATCTGCGATTCGCGAGTGAACGGCTCCACCGAGGCGAATTTATACGGCTGGAGCTGCAGGGGGTGGGGCTATACTAATGAGGACCGCGTGACGAAACGCGGTCACATTTAAAACACGCCTAAAAAATCCTGAAATAGAAATATGTTTATACACAGTTTGCTCTATAACTCCAAAATTAATTGAGCTACAATTTTGAGACTTTTTACTCATTTACAAGATTACAATTATGACATTTATAATGTTTATTGAAGAAAATGTTGAAATTCACTTTACACGGTCTTTAAAGATTTTGAGCACAGACATGAGCTGTTTAGAGGTTGTAGGAGCCTAATTGATTGCAACTGGTGCTCATTAACTGTAGGTGGAGGTAGTTGCTCCCTCTCTCTATATTGGGTCCAAGCCACAGAGCAAGAAGGAGGTCCAAGTGAGAGTGGCAGCAAGCAAAGATCCAGCAGAGGTCCAAGAAGAGGTCTGAGCTGCTCCAGGAGAAGGAGACCAGGATGCAGAAACAGCAGACCTGATGAAGAAACAGCAGAGCTGATGAGAGGTCTGCAGCAGCAGCAGCAGTAGCAGTGTTAGAGGAGCCATGAAGCCATTTGTTGAAGCCACATGAGGAGGCCGTTTGATGAGCCGTTTGGAGCCTTTTGAGGAGGCCGTTTGATGAGCCGTTTGGAGCTTTTTGAGGAGGCCGTTTGATGAGCGTTTGGAGCCTTTTGAGGAGGCCGTTTGGAGCAATTTGAGGAGGCCATTTGATGAGCCGTTTGAAACAGAAGACCAGCTGTCGTGAGAAGCTGGAGTGAGAACTGCTGCTGCTGTATGTTAAGAAGAGGAAGCTGAATTCCTCTGTCGTGGAGACCTGCTGTCGTGAGAGCTGGGTGCTGAAAACCAGGAGCCGTGAGTGACCTGTTGGACTTTGAGTGTTTTTGTTATTAATCATCCAGAAGCTGGTTTTGGAAAAGTCCAACATTTTTCTTTAATTACTTCTTTTTTTTTAGGACACAGACTCAGAGAGCCTAAAATAAACTATTTTTTTAAACATCCTTTCTGTGTCTCGTGTCCTTGTATGCTACGTGCCTTCGGGTCGTAACATATAATGGGGGCTCATCCGGGATTGGAACGAGACAGGAGCTGGTTTTTTCCCTTAATTTTTGGTGAAGATATAATGGGCGCCTCATTCGGGATTTGAACGAGATTTGAACGAGACAAGAGCTATTTTTTCCCCTTAATTTTTGATGAAAACATAATGGCACGTGTGCTATTTTTGGAGCTGGGTTTTTTGCATTTTTAAAGCTGACTTGGTAGTAGGGGTGGGCGATATGGCTCAAAAATTATATCGTGATATTTCAGAGTATTATCACGATAACGATAAATTTCGTGATATAACCAAAAAAAAATCAAATGTATTTATTTGACAAAATTAACTTAACATGTTGCTTTGCAGTATTATATAAATTTTAAAAAACAACAAGGGGTAATTTTACTGAAATTACTTTATTTAGTAAAGTATTTAGTCTCCAAGTAAAACTACACCTGCACTTTAGTTTTTGTGGTGGTTTTTTTAATCTATATTTTGTGCAGACTTTTTCAATCTAAATAACAGATCATTTTTAAAGTATATATTTTTTTCAGAGATTACCTGGCTAACATCAGTCTGTCAGGAGATGTGGCAGAGTGAAGAAATATGTTTATAAAAAATGTTACATACAGCTCCTTTAAATGAGCTGTAACTTCAACAAGTTGATCAGCTGAAACGTGTTCATGTTTCAGCTTCATCTGTTCATGTAGGAACGTGTCATTCCTCTGATTAATTTTTTTAACTGATCTGTCTCTGATGGAGCGAGTGACTGTGGAGCTGCGCGTGTTTACAGCGGGGACACTCAGCGAGACATGCAGCACCGAGCTGCTCGGAGCGGGGCGGGGGGAGGAGGGGACAGCTGTCTGTGCCTGCAGAGCAGGGGGGAGAGAAGTTGAGACGCGCGCGCGTTGTTTTTAACAATTTAGCAGTAACTAATTAGCGTTTTACACCAGTAGACTGGTGGAGGGGAGGTGCACAGTTGTTTAAAGCGCTCGGGTGTTAAGGGGCGGGGCGCCCTGACGTATTACGTCATGAAATTAGCATATCATGATATAAGTTTTTTGCCCGGGCAAGCTTTTTATACCAGTACTACAGGTAACGATATGATATGGCCCAGCCCTACTTGGTAGTGTGAATTGTGTGTTCGCTGTCAGCTGGCTCTTTGTGATTCGTTCAGGGGCAGCTCGGACGTTTGTGTTTTGAGTAGTTTTATGTAACAGACGTTTTGTGGTAGTGAGCTGTTTAAAACAGGTTTTTTTCCTACAACAATGGAGTTGGATGATGAGATAACCCGTTTGAATGAACGTCTGAGGGAGATGGAGATTAGGTTTGAGCAACGAAAATTAGAATTGCAAAATAAGGTTTATCAGAGAGAGTTAGAGCTCGGTGTTGAACATGTCCCATTGTATGAGGTGAGGACTCGCCCACTGTGGAGTTCACTAACGTGGAGTTCTGGAGAAGCTGAGTTGGGACTTTGCTCTAGTTTTTTTGTTGCTGAGAACACTGAACCTAAACTTGAGAACCCTGAACTTGAGAAAACTGAAAAACTTGAGAATGACTTGTCTGTAGATTTGGTGTTGGTCACTCCAGAGGTGTCACCACTGGTGGAAGTGCAATGCAAAAAGGATGATGATGATGATGTTGACATTGATCTGAGTGACTGCTTTTTGTTTTTTTCTGAATTAGAAGACGTCCCAGTGAGCATTCTAGCAGAGGAGCCGAGCCCGACTGTCCATCCTGCTCCTCTGTGTACCTTTTCATCCTGTTCACAGGAGGTTGTGAGTGTGTTGCAAGATGCCGTGGAGTCTTTAGCTGAATCAGCAGCAGGGAGTGATAGTTTGCTGTCTGTGAGAGATGAGATCTATTGGAACCGTTTGTTGAACGTGTACAAAGTGATTGTGTGTTTGACTCTCAATGCTTTGTCTGCAGGGTACCTGATGACAGAGCTAGTGCAGCTAAAATGATATTCCTGTCAAGTGATGGAACTGATGACACAGAGACGGACAATTTCCCTCTGGTTGTTAGGAAAAGGAAACACCCTGATCTTCAGACTGGCATCTTGGATCAGAATGTTGGTGAGAGTGCTGCTAAACTAAGGCCTTGTGATGTGAAACCTGACAGAAGACGCCATTTTGGGTTTCAGGTATTCTGAAGGCGACTGTTAGTTATGTGTGTTGTTTTTTTTCTTGCTTTGTTGTTAGTGTTGTTAGTGTATATGTTAAGATTTTTTGGTTTCATTTACATGGGTGATGAGCGTGGTGTAACATGGTTTCATCATCCCATGTAAATTCTTGTGTGGTGGGGTGTTACATGCCCCAGGCATGCAATTTATTTTAGTGAGAGAACAAAATTGTTTAAAGGTTTTTGAGGTTTTGTTTAAAGATTTTGAGCACAGACATGAGCTGTTTAGAGGTTGTAGGAGCCTAATTGATTGCAACTGGTGCTCATTAACTGTAGGTGGAGGTAGGTGCTCCCTCTCTCTATATTAGGTCCAAGCCACAGAGCAAGAAAGAGGTCCAAGTGAGAGTGGCAGCAAGCAGAGATCCAGCAGAGGTCCAAGAAGAGGCCTGAGCTGCTCCAGGAGAAGGAGACCAGGATGCAGAAACAGCAGACCTGATGCAGAAACAGCAGAGCTGACGAGAGGTCTGCAGCAGCAGCAGCAGTAGCAGTGTGAGAGGAGCCATGAAGCCACATGAGGAGGCCGTTTGATGAGCCGTTTGGAGCCTTTTGAGGAGGCCGTTTGATGAGCGTTTGGAGCCTTTTGAGGAGGCCGTTTGGAGCAATTTGAGGAGGCCGTTTGATGAGCCGTTTGAAGCAGAAGACCAGCTGTCGTGAGAAGCTGGAGTGAGACCTGCTGCTGCTGTATGTTAAGAAGAGGAAGCTGAATTCCTCTGTCGTGGAGACCTGCTGTCGTGAGAGCTGGGTGCTGAAAACCAGGAGCCGTGAGTGACCTGTTGGACTTTGAGTGTTTTTGTTATTAATCATCGAGAAGCTGGTTTTGGAGAAGTCCAACATTTTTCTTTAATTACTTCTTTTTTTAGGACACAGACTCAGAGAGCCTAAAATAAACTATTTTTTTAAACATCCTTTCTGTGTCTCGTGTCCTTGTATGCTATGTGCCTCCGGGTCGTAACAATTGCTGTCCTATCTTTTTGTGCACCAATGGTGGAATTGGTGATCCTCTTACCATCTTGGCTTCTGAGAGACACGTATGGTACGTCCACACCTAGCAGCGTTTCAACTTCCAAAAAGCTCGTCACGCACGCAAGTGGATGCACTGGACCCACAGTGGTGTCCAGACCAGAACGCGAAACTGCGGCGGTGTGGCGGCGGGGTGTGTGGGAGGAGCTTACCGGTATCACTGCACTCCGCCAGGCAAGGAGCTTTTTATTTCTGTCTCTGTAGAGCAGACTTGACTGGTCGTGAAGGACTTGTCGCGAACACACAGCTACAATGAGTTTCTCTTCCATAGTTCACGACTTCGCGGTTTTTTCTGTGTCCCACAAACAATACGTCACATAGTTGCGCAATACCCGTCCCCTCGTTTCCGCGTCACATAGGGACTCTCCCCCTCTCTTCTCCCCCCGACTCTCCCTGATCAACCAATCAGGGAGAGTTGAACGACGTTTGAACGTTTGAACGGCAAAATCTTCAGCATGTTGGAGGCGGGATTTGGAGGCTGACGCGGGTTCACGTGCACAGAAAAACGCTTTCTAGCACGCTCAACACGCACGTGACATGACGCCCGACGCCAAGACGCGCCCCTCATTGACTTTGCATGTAAACCGGACGCTCCTGCAGTTGAAAACGCGTTCGGTCTGGATTCACCAGGACACTCTGAGAAGCTCTTTTTATACCCAATCATGTTGTCAGTTGACCTAATTAGTGTTAATTGGTCTTCCAGCTGTTTGTTATAAGCTCAATTTCCTTTTTCCAGCAACTTATTGCTACTTGTCCCAACTTTTTGGGGATTTGTTAACACTGTAAAATTTTGAATCTACATATATTTTTCCTTTAAAATTTTACATTTACTCAGATTAAACTTTTGATCTGTCATCTATGTTCTATTACGAATAAAATATTGACATTTGCCATCTCCACATCATTGCATTCAGTTTTTATTCACAATTTGTTTAGTGTCCCAACTTTTTTGGAATCCGGTTTGTATATATATCTTTATGAGCGCGTGAGGCCAGGGCCCGGGCCCCAGCCTCATGCCCTTCTTTGGGTCGGCAGCTCGTATGATCCGCCGCAGTGACTAGCTCGCTCTGAATTTTGTCGTCAGTCACCAAACACAAAAAACACCTGCATTTCAGCATTAGACCACTGTGTGGTCATTATTGTTTTTAAAATGAGTAAAATTGGTCTAGCGGCTGTTCCCGAGTTCGAGTAATTGCAAATGGCGGACCAGGTTGTTGTGAAAGTTTTGCAAAGATCCAGTGACTCCACCTCCTGACCAATCAGTGACCGACAGTGTTCTGACATCACGTTTTGGTGCTGGTTCAGCTCGGTTGGAACCCCAGAGAAGGAGGGACTGAAAAAGGGGCCGGTTTCATAAAAAAATTGCTAGTGTAAAAAGCCTTGGAACCGTGCCGAGCCGAATAGTGCTGAAGAGAGCTATGGAAAAGGGCCAATAGCAGCACTTGAATCACATTTCATCTCAAAAGTTATTGTGTCAGAGCGCAGACACACATTTAGACGTGTGCAATGTGTCAATAAAATCACAAGACAATAAGTTGTTGAGCTTTATCGGCATCATGTGCTTCTGGACGGATAAAAAAATGAACAGTTAAATGTTACGATGTTCTAGGTTGCAAGTACAGCCTCGCCTGCACCTGTACAGGCTGTCAATTATGCAAATGCTTTATGCTGGGGAAATTATTAACATAAACAGCTTCAATGTGTGGAGCTCTGCCCCATGTTTATTAAACAGGCAAATCATAAATAGCATTGTCACTGCTTCAGATGTGGATGAGATAAGCACTGGGTTAATAATAAAACTTGTCCTGCTGCTAAAGTAACATGTGATAACTGCAAGAAAAATGGAAATACACCAAAGAATGTAAATCACCTGTGGCTGCAGCGACAGAAGTAGTTGTTACCGAGTTAGCAGTACTCCATGTGAATGATGTTAAGCTGATAGCTGCAGCATTTATTAAAATCACATGCAAAATGGACACTGAAGCACCACAAGGAAGCTCCATGGTCCTGCAGGAAATGGTAGATGCTGGAACTTCTTTATCTGTTTTACCAGAAACTGTCTACAAGCAACATTTTAAACAACGCCCACTAACAGAACTCCAGTTAAGGTGACTTACCCATCATTGACTGCCTACAAGCTACAGCAGGACTAGCAAACCGAACCAAAGTTCCAACATCATTCCACAAAGTGAAGTGTGGACCCCCTCTACTGGGAACGGACCTGATAAAAACTGCTGATTTACAACATTGGTGGGCTTTGACTGAGAGGATGATACAAGAGAGCCTACCATTACAAAAACATGCATGTGATTAAGCTGATTGTGCTTCAGTCCACAAACCTGGACGTGTTAAAGGGTTTATAAACCTGGATGTGTTAAAGGGTTTATAAACATGGACGTGTTAAAGGGTTTATAAACATGGACCTAGGGCTGTGCGATGACGATATATATCGTGGGGACGATAGAAACGTGTCTATCGTGCTACTTTCCTTCTATCGTCTCTATCGTGATAAATAAGAAGAAAAAAATAACGGCCGCAAAGAAGCTGGTTTTGCGAGATGACGGCATTGTTAAAGGGTTTATAAACATGGGCGTGTTAAAGGGTTTATAAACATGGGCGTGTTAAAGGGTTTATAAACATGGGCGTGTTAAAGGGTTTATAAACATGGGTGTGTTAAAGGGTTTATAAACATGGGTGTGTTAAAGGTTTTTTTAAACATAGACGTGTTAAAGGTTTATAAACATGGGTGTGTTAAATGGGTTATAAACCTGGGCATGTTAAAGGGTTTATAAACGGGTGTGTTAAAGGGGTTATACAGGTAGTCCCCGACTTACGAGCGAGTTCCGTTCCTCCGAGGCGCTCGTAAAGCGAAAATTCGTAACTTGGAACAGGCCGCCACGTGTCTCGTAAGTCCGGAATTTCGCTCGTAAGTTGGAACGGTTTTGCTAGCGCGACTACAAACACTCGTTTTTCATCGAAAAACTGCTTACGAGTGCATAAAAATGATCGGAAACGTGTGTCCACATGTTTAGCTAACGAACTGTGGTGAAAAAACACAGAAAAACTCGGTATTTTTTGCGTTTTTTCCAAAAATTTGCCAGCTCGTAAGTCCGGAACCTCGTAGGTCAGAGCGCTCGTAAGTCGGGGACTACCTGTAAACCTGGGCATGTTAAAGGGTTTATAAACATGGACGTGTTAAAGGGTTTATAAACCTGGGCGTGTTAAAGGGTTTTTAAATATGGACGTGTTAAAGGGTTTATAAACATGGGCGTGTTAAAGGGTTTATAAACATGGGCGTAGGGGTGGGCAATATTGCTCAAATATTATATTGTGATATTTCAGAGCATTCTGACGATAACGATAAATTTCGTGATATAACAAAAAAACATAGTTATTTATTTGACAAAATTAACTTAACATGTTGCTTTGCAGTTTTGTATAAATTTTTAGAAAAACAACGAGGGGTAATTTTACTGAAATTACTTTACAGTATTTAGTAAAGTATTCAGTCTCCAAGTATAATTTTTTTAAATGATCCTTCTGTTACTTAAATTGAAAAAGTCTGCACAAAATATAGATCAACAAAAACCACTACAAAAACTAAAGTGCAGGTTTAGTTTCCCAAAATAATTAAATAAATGAATCTTAAAATCTGTTGAGCATAAATGTAACCTACAACAAAATATATGTTGGCTTTAAATGAGCTATAACTTCCAGAACTTGTAACAAGGCGTCCAGCTGACCCTGAAGCTTGTGGTGTTTCAGCTTCCTCTGTTCCTGCAGGAACGATTCATTTCTCAGATTCATTTTTTTTAACTGATCTGTCTCTGATCACCTGCCTCTTGGTCTGTGGACCGACAGTGGAACTCAAGAGACAGTTGAGCTACGCATGTTTGTACCGACAGTTTAGAGCGGGGGAGACGCAGCCTGTACCGGCTGCTCAGAGAGGGGTGGGGGGAGGGAGCGACAGTTGAGCTGTCTGTACCTGCAGTTTAGAGCTGGATGGAAAGAAGCTGAGACACGCGTTGTTTGTTTTTAGCATTTTAGCTAGCTAGTATTGTGCGTAACTAATTAGCGTTACAGTACCAACAGGTGGAAGGGGGGTGCGCAGTTCAGTTTGGTCGTTCGGTGCGCTCAGTTGTTAAGGGGGCAGGGTGCCCTGTAGTATTACGTCATGAAATTAGCATTTCATTATATCATTTTTTTGCCCGGGCAAGCTATTTTACCGGTATTATCGTGAACGATATGATATGGCCCAGCCCTACCTGGGCGTGTTAAAGGGTTTATAAACCTGGGCGTGTTAAAGGGTTTATAAACCTGGGCGTGTTAAAGGGTTTATAAACCTGGGCGTGTTAAAGTCAGAGTCAGAGAGTCATGAGTCTAACAGCCTCAGGGTAGAAGCTGTTCCTCAGCTTAAAGGGTTTATAAATCTGGACGTGTTAAAGGGTTTATAAACCTGGACGTGTTAAAGGGTTTATAAACCTGGACGTGTTAAAGGGTTTATAAACATGGACGTGTTAAAGGGTTTATAAACCTGGACGTGTTAAAGGGTTTATAAACCTGGACGTGTTAAAGGGTTTATAAACCTGGACGTGTTAAAGGGTTTATAAACCTGGACGTGTTAAAGGGTTTATAAACCTGGACGTGTTAAAGGGTTTATAAACCTGGACGTGTTAAAGGGTTTATAAACCTGGACGTGTTAAAGGGTTTATAAACCTGGACGTGTTAAAGGGTTTATAAACCTGGACGTGTTAAAGGGTTTATAAACCTGGACGTGTTAAAGGGTTTATAAACATGGACGTGTTAAAGGGTTTATAAACATGGACGTGTTAAAGGGTTTATAAACCTGGACGTGTTAAAGGGTTTATAAACATGGACGTGTTAAAGGGTTTATAAACCTGGACGTGTTAAAGGGTTTATAAACCTGGACGTGTTAAAGGGTTTATAAACCTGGACGTGTTAAAGGGTTTATAAACATGGACGTGTTAAAGGGTTTATAAACATGGACGTGTTAAAGGGTTTATAAACATGGACGTGTTAAAGGGTTTATAAACCTGGACGTGTTAAAGGGTTTATAAACATGGACGTGTTAAAGGGTTTACAGTATAAACCTGGACGTGTTAAAGGGTTTGTACTTGTTGTACCACATAGAGCCGACAGTTGTCTCTACAGCAGGGGTCCTCACATTTTTTCCTGTGAGGGCCACATAACTTTTCCCTTCTCTGGTGGGAGGC
>JBBPBX010049146.1:0-25472 GCA_038048925.1 Garcialebias charrua
TAATCATTTTTCTGGTTTGCAGGAAGGAGATGAAGACCAGTTTGGAAAAGTACGAGATGAACACTCAGATGAATACGGTGAAGGAGATATATTATTATTAATAATAATAATTAATATTTTGAAATTGTTTGTGTTTTTCACACGCACAGTTCAGTATTGTACCATGCTGGCGAGTGCTCAGAGTGAAGCAGAAAAGGAACGTATCATAGGGAAAATGGAGTCGGATCAGGAGCTGTCAAAAATCGTCTACCAGCTTCAGGAGACCGAGAAGGAGGACATACAGTAATTTGGGTAAGACTTCCTGTTTGTGAAGTTATGCCATAAAACCATTTGTCTGTGTGGACCGTCACAGCTCGGTTTTGTTTTCTAGGAAGAGCGATCTCGCAGGGAGAGGATAAATGGAGCTTATTTATATAGCGCTTTCCAGCCCCCTGTGAGGAGCCCCAAAGTGCTTTACAGTACCAGCCATCCACCCATTCATTCAGACATTCATACACCGGTAGTGGTAGCCTTCCTTGCAAGGCGCCATCCAGACCTACCGGGAGCAACTCGGGGTTAAGTGTCTTGCTCAGGGACACAACGACACATGGTGGGCGGATGCGGGATTCGAACCTCCAACCTTCCGATCAGGGGTCGACTGCCATTACCACTACACCACGGCCGCCCCAGGGTGAGGAAGTCTCGTGTTGATGACTTGGAAGCAATGGACATTGGCCATGGAGAGGTAAATACTGTCACATTTACATACATACCGGTACATACATACTTGCATACATACATGTACATGTACACGTACATATATACATGCATACATACATACGTACATACATGTACATACCGGTACATGTACATACCGGTACATGTACATACCGGTACATGTACATACCGGTACATGTACATACCGGTACATGTACATACCGGTACATGCATGTACGTGTACATACGTGTACATGCATGTACGTGTACATGCAT
Organism: Garcialebias charrua; assembly: GCA_038048925.1. Lineage (NCBI taxonomy): Eukaryota > Metazoa > Chordata > Actinopteri > Cyprinodontiformes > Rivulidae > Garcialebias > Garcialebias charrua. The sequence continues at coordinate 973 of JBBPBX010049146.1, forward strand.
GTACGTGTATGTACGTGTACGTACATGCATGTACGTGTATGTACGTGTACATACATGTACGTGTATGTACGTGTACATACGTGTACGTGCATGTACGTGTACATACGTGTACGTGCATGTACGTGTACATACGTGTACATGCATGTACGTGTACATACGTGTACATGCATGTACGTGTACATGCATGTACGTGTACATACGTGTACATGCATGTACGTGTACATACGTGTACATGCATGTACGTGTACATACGTGTACATGCGTGCATGTACGTGTACATACGTGTACGTGCATGTACGTGTACATACGTGTACGTGCATGTACGTGTACATACGTGTACGTGCATGTACGTGTACATACGTGTACGTGCATGTACGTGTACATACGTGTACGTGCATGTACGTGTACATACGTGTACGTGCATGTACGTGTACATACGTGTACGTGCATGTACGTGTACATACGTGTACGTGCATGTACGTGTACATACGTGTACGTGCATGTACGTGTACATACGTGTACATGCATGTACGTGTACAGTGTACTGATGTACGTGTACATGCATGTACGTGTACATACGTGTACATGCATGTACGTGTACATGCATGTACGTGTACATGTACGTGTACATGCATGTACGTGTACATGCATGTACGTGTACATACGTGTACATGCATGTACGTGTACATACGTGTACATGCATGTACGTGTACATGCATGTACGTGTACATACGTGTACATGCATGTACGTGTACATACGTGTACATGCATGTACGTGTACATGCATGTACGTGTACATACGTGTACGTGTAAGTACGTGTACATACATGTACGTGTATGTACGTGTACATACATGTACGTGTATGTATGTGTACGTACGTGTATGTACATGTACGTGTATGTACGTGTATGTACATGTACATACATGTACATACGTGTACGTGTATGTACATGTACATACGTGTATGTACATGTACATACATGTACATGTACATACATGTACATGCATGTACGTGTACATACATGTACGTGTATGTACGTGTACATACATGTACGTGTATGTACGTGTACATACATGTACGTGTATGTACGTGTACATACATGTACGTGTATGTACGTGTACATACATGTACGTGTATGTATGTGTACGTACGTGTATGTACATGTACGTGTATGTACGTGTATGTACATGTACATACATGTACATACGTGTACGTGTATGTACATGTACATACATGTACATGTACATACATGTACGTGTATGTACATGTACATACATGTACATACATGTACGTGTACATACATGTACGTGTATGTACATGTACATACATGTACATACATGTACATAGCAGTACGTGTATATACATGTACGTGTACATACATGTACGTGTACATACTAGTACGTGTACATACTAGTACGTGTATGTACATGTACATACATGTACATACGTGTACATAAATGTATGTGTACATACATGTACGTGTACATACATGTACGTGTACATACAGGTACATACTACATGCATGTACATACAGATACATACTACATGCATGTACATACAGATACATACTACATGCATGTACATACAGATACATACTACATGCATGTACATACAGATACATACTACATGCATGTACATACAGGTACCTACTACATGCATGCATGTACATACCAGTACATACATGCATGTACATACATACCAGTACATGCATACATGTACATACCAGTACATACATACATACAACGTAATTACTACACACATACATACATACTACATGCATACATACACACATACATACCACATACATACATACCTACAACATACTCCATAAATACTACACACATAATACATATATATATATATATATATGCATATACATACATGTATATATATACATACATTTACATACGTATGTATGTATGTACATACATTTACATACATATGTATGTATGTAGTATGTATGTAGATGGCCTCGTTCATAGGAACGATGGTTTTAGAGAGGAGTAAAGGAGGCCATCTTTGTGAAAAGAAACCGTCCATCATTAAAAATGGGTTGAGGCCTCCTGGTTCAACTGTCCCCCTCCTACAATGCTGTTATTGCTAGTATCACTCAGCCCTCTGTGAATAGCAAACAACCATCAGGGTACTAACGATCCATCGTTAGGCTGATGGTCCTCCTTGATCATGGGAGCAGCTGGTTTTGTTTGTCATCAGAAAACTGGTTGATCCACTGAGAGGGTGCTATTTATAAGACTAAGCTGAATACAGCAGCTCAGACTGAGGAAGTCTTTCAGACGAAAGACGAAACATTTCTACTTTTTTGTTTTGTTTTGTTTTTTGAATGTCCAGAGGACCAGACTTAGCTTTTTTAAATATGTATTTTACTTTACTGAAACTTCAAAATAATTATAATGGTCGTCTTTTCTTTTAACAGGTGTTTTTTTTCGGATAAATCCAGAAAAGGGAACCAAAGTGGAGAACAAACACTCAAAGCGTCGTCTCAACCTGAACCCCCGAGTCCTCACCCTGATACAGGAACTCACCGATCACGAGTGGTGTGACACCTAAATAAGGACTCTCTCTGTGGACTCTAACTTGTTCAATGAAGAGGTACTGCAAGTTTTTGCTTTTTGGACTGTTAGCAGGAAAAAAAATTGAAGTTTCTGCTCTGTGGACTGTTCATTGAAGAAGCACTGCAAGTTTTTGTTTTTGGACTGTTAGCAGGAAAAAAACATTTGAAGTTTCTGCTCTGTGGACTGTTCATTGAAGAAGCACTGCAAGTTTTTGCTTTTTGGACTGTTAGCAGGAAAAAAACATTTGAAGTTTCTGCTCTGTGGACTGTTCATTGAAGAAGCACTGCAAGTTTTTGCTTTTTGGACTATTAGCAGGAAAAAAATATTTGACGTTTCTGCTCTGTGGACTGTTCATTGAAGAAGCACTGCAAGTTTTTGTTTTGTGGACTGTTAGCAGGAAAAAAATATTTGAAGTTTCTGCTCTGTGGACTGTTCATTGAAAAACCGCAAGTTTTTGGACTGTTCTGTTGGAGAAAAGGTACCGGTACTACAAGTTGTTGCTTTGTGGACGGTTGACGTATTGCACATTTTTGCCTAAACTTCCACATTTCCACATTTTTTGTTTAAAGTACTGTATTAAGACAACTGCTAAAAATGTAAACATTTACATTTAATTTATTTTAAGCTTTTTGCCTGGCATTTGGTACATTTTGTTAATTGAAAACTGTCTTGACTAAAAGAGGCTAATCTTCAGTTTTTGATTGTGGATTAAGTCAGAGTTGCTGAATTGTTTAAAAATGGTGACAATAAATTTTTCGAAAGTGATATGTACCTCTCATTCCATGATGTTACATTTTGCATGTTTTGTAATGACAGTAGTAGTACTGGTAGTCAGTTAGCGGGTTTAAAAAGTAACTTACCATTTAATTTGATTATTATTAGCGATGAACAAAATACACAAAATATCCTTTATTTTACATACAAAATTTTACTGTGGTTTTACCAGTTTAAATTAGTTTTTTGTTTGATATTTCCCAGTTAATTTAGCCAGTTGTTGATGTACAAAATGATTTGGTAGTAAGTTGTAGGTATTTAGTAATTCTAAGTGGGGTTAAATTTACATCAGTCCACACAAATTAAAAAAAATAAGTTAACACTAAGCATGGCTAATGAGTTATCTGAACTTATTTTTTTTGTATTAGTTGTACTACTTGATTTAGTACTGCAAACTTAAAAAAGATTAGCTTTTCTTACTCACTAATTCTAAGTGGGGTTAAATTTACATCAGTCCACACAAATTAAAAAAAATAAGTTAACACTAAGCATGGCTAATGAGTTATCTGAACTTATTTTTTTTGTATTAGTTGTACTACTTGATTTAGTACTGCAAACTTAAAAAAGATTAGCTTTTCTTACTCACTAATCTTAAGACTACTTTGCTTAATTTTTTTGAGGCAACGACTTTGCGTACTTTTTTTAAGTAAGGTGAACTAATTAGATCTTACAGTGTACCTGTATATATAAAATGTAAAAATAAGTTGATTTATATAGATATATTATATATATATATATATTTATTATAGATATACTTTTTATACTACTATGAAAAAACTCAGGACAGTATTACACTTTTATTATTTCATTTTATGCTTATGTTCATTGGGTGTTTGGTGTTTCAGTGTTGGTGTAAATTTTCATACTTTTATACTACTATGAAAAAACTCAGGACAGTGTTACACTTTTACTATTTTATGCTTATGTTTATTAAATGTTTTAGTGTTTGGTGTTTAGATAGGAGCCAAGATGGTGTAGTGGCAGGGCTTTTGACTTGGGACCCGAAGGACGCGGGTTCGCGCCCCGGCCCCGGCCACTACACACCTTGGGGTGTCTATGAGTGCACATCTAATTCTCCAGCTCCCCGAGCGCGACCACGCTGCTCGCTGCACCACCTGGTGGTGGTTGGGTTAAATGCAGAAGACCAATTTCGTCTGTCAAGTATGGGAAACATACACAGATGACAAATGTGACAAATTATTATTATTATTAGATGGTTACTGTTGCACCGAGGGACTGAGAGAAACGCAATTTCAATCCTGTGTATGTCCTGTACATATTGCAGTTCTGACAATAAAGTTGACTTTGACTTTGACTTAGTGGAAAAAAGTTCAGTTCATCAAAGAGTAGCGGCAAAAACAGTGAAGCTGTAAATCTAATGTTGTGTATTTTATTGCATTTGAAAAATTGTATAAAACAAAAATAAAATAGCCCTCAAAGTTTTATTAAAAGTCATATTTTGCTTCACAAGACCCATTACCAACAGACATACAAGGTCGACTTCAACTGTTGATGATGAAGTTTTAAGCAGAGTTCCCCACTCAATGAATAGCATTGGTATGTGTTGTGAATGACTCTCAGCTACAACCATAAAAGGTTTTAGCTCAGTATCTGTAAAACTGACTGAATTACAGTCACCTTTGTGTTTTCTGAGGTCATCTGGATGTGGCAAACATTTCCAATAGGGCTGGTTAGTAGGGGTGCAAATTTCTCAGTGTCTGGAGAATCGATTCGATTCTGGTTTTGGGTGTCATGATTCGATTCAAAATCGGTTTTTCTATTCAGAAACAATTTTTGATTTAGAAACCATTTTTCTATTAAAATGGTCATACATTTAGTTTCAGTTTTGTAACTGACAGGCTGAAAAGAATAAACCACAATGTAAACAAATGGAACTTTTATTTAAAACAATAATTTTAAACTGAAACACTAAACAACAATGTAAACAAATAGAACATTTATTTAAAACAATAATTTTAGGTTCCTTATTGTATCAAATTTTTTGCATCGTTTGATATTTATCCCAAAAATAAGAACAAATAATACAGGAATGCATTAAATTCTGTAACTTAACCAGTATTAGGTTAGCTATTTGCTCAGTTACTTATACAGTAGAAGATTATTGTTTGAATTGATTGTTTGAACTCGTTTTGTTTTTGAAAAAAGGGACAGATAAAATAAGATTTCTTCTTCGATCTGCCACCTTTCATTTGATGTATTCTTTCATATACCGGTACTATGAGATATGGTTTTATTTTCTTTATTTTCATTCATTCAACCTTTATTTCGTCAGGTTAATCTCATTGAGCCTCGAGGACTCATTTACAAGAGTGACCTGCTACAAACTAAAGAATGATGACAACAATAACAGTAGAAAACTATCTTTTAGGTTTTAATGTAAAATGAAAAAAATAATATATTTTTTAAAATAACCGATTTTGGGGCTTTTAGAATCGATTCTGAATCGCCAGGACTAAGAATCTAGATTCTTAAAAAAAAATTGTTTTTTTTTTTCCTGCACCCCTACTGGTTAGGGTTAATAAAAATAGCTCCACATGATATGATGCCACCCGGATCTCGGTCAAGTGGAACTTCGAGCACAACATCTAAAAAAGCTAAATCTGGTCCTCTGGACATTCAAAAAAACAAAACAAAAAAAAGGTAGAAATGTTTTGTCTTTCGTCCGAAAGACTTCCTCAGTCTGAGGTGCTGTATTCAGCCCAGTCTTTTAAATAGCACCAGACTTAGCTTTTATTTTTTTTATTTTTCTACCTGGATTATTGAGCATGCATCAGGGCATTCAAGCACAACACTTTTAGCTCTGTAGTTGTGGTTTGTGCCAATAAAACAAATGCAAAAAGATGGTATCCAAGAAGCTTTGTTGCAATGAGACTTGCAATAGTGACAGAAGATATGCTGACAAGCCTCATATGCAAGTTATATGGTTCATGCTGTTTCCAAAGCTGATTATTCAGGGAGAGAAATGTGATTGTAGGATTCGACTCTGTGGCCGAATTGACTTCGATTGAACAAATGTAAAAAAGAACATGTGTTGACATGTTCAATATAACATGTTATATTAAAAATATAAAAGAAATACCATCACCATCCTGACATTCTTTACCTGGAGTAGTGTGAAAGTAGTTGAAAAGTGATTTACAGTATATCTAAAATTAGCAAAACAATGGACGGCTCAGCATGTGGGAATCGGAGCGCTACCGCTAGCTTTTAGCTTGTGTGTCTGTATTGTGCACCGCTAGCTTAGTGCTACGTCAGTGCCGGCAGTTGTTGACGGGAGTGGGAGGGTGTTTCGGTTCGGTAGGCAGGGTGCTTGGTTCTGTTGACAGGGGTGGGGGGGCGCCCTACTTGTTTAATGGTAGGAGGAAACAGTGACATGCTTGCACCTTTCAGTGGCAGGCAATAATAAAACATCCCAGTGGCAAATACAGAATAGATTTAAAATAAAATAACATATAAGTGGTGCTACTTTTCTAATTTTAGTACAATAAATAGTTACTGTACTGAAAAGGGCCAGGACTGAGACAAACTGTCACAAAGCAGAAACATTTCCAATACATGTATTACCAGTAAATGCATATTATTTGATAAAAGCAGATTTGGAGTTGTGAGGACATTTTTACTTAACTGACCAACATGTTTAGTACATCTCCAGAAATATAAATGACTCACAACAACCTAGTTCAAAGAATTACTTTGATGAGGAAATGACACAAGCAACACGACAAACCTGGAACCTTTGCTTTCATACAAACAAATGGGTGTTTGGAGTTTTTGTTTAACCAGCAATAGCTGCTAGAAATTAGCTGTAAAATGTGTTGTGTGGGTAAAACTTCCAACAAAACAAAGGAAAATTGTTTTAATGACCAATACAGTGGTTTTGTTTCATGCAGACTGTCACACCAACCACGTACAGTACCGTATTCTACTACCGGTACTCATTCTACACTCATCCCAAACAGTCATACAACAAACACAACTCAGCTATGTTTTTGTGTCATGTGTCAATCACATTTTATACAAGGTCATTATCGCCAGATTTGACATTCTGTACTTCCACTGCCCTACAGCATAATGTTCAGATGCATTGTTAACTTATGACTGGCAACACGGCGTTCTGCTCCAGTCTGCCATCACGTTATTACCGTAACCTTTATTTAACCAGGCAAATCTCACTGAGATCACAGAACTCTTTTGCAAGGGAGGCCTGGGCCTGAAGGCAGCATAACATGCATGTTTTTGATCTGTGTTAAATCTCAATGTAAAAGTTGAGTTGTTGCAATGAGCCAATATATGAAACTAGTATTCTTGCTTGATTTTGAAGTTTACTGTTTGCTTTTGCATTTTTCTAATCTTAAAGTGAAAAGATGTCAATCTGGTAAAAAAAAAAAGTCCTGATGTGAGCTCAATCATCCAGGTAAACAAATCACACAAAAAAGGTTAGAACAGGTCATCTGGATAGACCTTTCTTGGTAGAATCAAGGAAATGTCTGTCCAAATGTGCATCAATCTGCTTTACAGCTGTAATGAACGTAATCATTAAACCAATTTAAAAAATGCTGGTTTTACCTGATGCTCTTGTCAAAGACCTTGGTGCGAAATACTTCCTCCTGATCCAGGCTTATGGTGCAAAATGTGCAGAGATCTTTTTGTCTATTTGGACCCGATACTGGGCCCAGGTTCTTAGCTTCACCTGCAACAAAACATGAAAAAAATATATATATATATTGATAAACATCAAAATAACAACCATTTATCCCCTAAATAATGAGAAAATAATTATTAATTAGCTTGCACGGTCTTTACTTATCCCTTTTCTTATTTTCTCATGGTTACAGGAGCATTTTAAAAGATTTGGACAAAACAAAAATAAAATATTGAAGGATTATTAGCCATCGTTAGGAACAATCGTGTTAACTGACAGCGCCAACAATAAATAAAGTGCAGACAAAAATATACGGTAAGTGTGGCTCTTTTTCCCCCCATCAGACCGTGCAAGGGTTAACACAAGTGCATTCTAGCACATTTACAGCTGAGGTTGAGTTTATAAGTTAAACATTCAAATGTTAAGCTTTAGGTTGGCATTTCACTGGGCTGTCCCTGCTGGGAGAATCGTTGACAAAATATGTGAGAGAATTGTTCAGAAAAATCAGATAATTTTCCGTTGCCGTCTCACTGAACTCTGTGGTCCAGCGGCTGTGAGGTTATCTTTGAGCAACCAGCTTTTTGAAAATCATGGTCTGTCTTTGTGTGCGCTGGTCGCAAAATGGCCTTCTTGGCTACGCACATCATTTAGTTGCTCACAACACACTCACCTCAGCTGCCGCCCCCACGTTTATGATTTAATCTGCTGGAGTATATTTGTAAAAAAAAAAATTAAAAGATCTGGACCAGTTTGTCAACTATTACAGTTCATAATCGGCGTGGATTTCAGACCTGGACATTTGCCTCATTTGTTTTTTCTTAAAGAAAGAGAGTCCCTGTACAAAGGTCACACTACGACTAGTGAAGAAGACACTGGGGCCGTTTTAAGAGAAGCACAAATGTTTTTGGACGGGTTCAAAACTTGACCGCGCTGTGCGTCTTTATGACTCACGCGATGAAACTGAGAGCCGCCGCATGTGTCGCAGACGTCACGGTCTCACATTTATTTAATAATTCAGCGCAGTGCAAAAAAAATTAAAAAATCCTACATTTTGATAACTTAAAACATAGTATTTAAAAAAAACTGCCAGTGACTCGGACTCAGTACAACCAGATCTTAATGGGTAACACATTTATAACTGCAGTCACACTCTTAAAACATGCACTTTGATGTCTGACATCCTCGTGTTGATTGGGGACAAGCGCTCCTGCCAGTCGTTCAGGCAAACTACAGAGCGGATGTAGCTCAAGCAGCAGCTCGAGGCTCATATGTGGTTAAAAACATGAAACAGTGACTTCCTCAGCATAACCAGTGGCGACAGCACAGCGCTGATTCACAAATGACAAACACCTTTGTAACACACATCCATTACACTGCAGGCAGACATTGATTATGTGCCACGTGGGGGGTATAGTAACATAAAAACTGTGTTTAAAAAAATTAAAACACACCAAATCTGTGTCAGAGCCACCACTATCTGTAACTTCCAACAGCGACTTTTTACACTGTTGGATTAAAGAGGCGGTGGGAGGCCAAATGTTTCTTCGAGCTTTAGATTAGCACATCAAGTCCATTTAGAAACCTCATTAGGAAAAGCCACCAATGAGATCAGTAGTTAAGACGGTTAATAATAAACTGTGGCTAATTTTAGAAATAGTAAAAACAGCAGCTAGTTGTCACACAGCTAATACCAAGATGACCTAGTGTGGACGTGGGACACAAGCAGTTACGCAAACCCCGATGTCATCATGAAAAACTGCACAGGATCCTTCAGAGAGTAAATGGTGAATGGACTGTACTTATAGCACCTTTCTTTCTAATCAAGATACTCAAAGCACTTTACAACACAATCTGTTACCTCATTTACCTCCACACACATTCATACACTTTATAGCTCTACACAGATTAAACAGAGCTTTATCACATTCATACACATCAGCGGCAGTGAGGGGTTCAGTGTCTTGCTCAGGGACACTTCAACATGTGACTGCTGGTGGAATCGAACCCCCAACTCTCCCACTGGAGGACGACTGCTCTAACCACTCAGCCACAGCCGCCTCCAGTGCCGGCCTTCACTGGCGTTAGCTAAAAGAAAAAGGACCAAATGTGAACGAGGAAGAAAGGAGTTTCGCAAGACAGCGAAGTGAGCTACGCGTCATGATAGTTCCTCTATTTTGTTCTGCTTACAGTTTTCTCATTAATTCATAGTAGTGAAACTGACATTTGCCTTTCTATTGTGTACATATGCATTCAAAGGTTTCAGCCAATTGTGCCCTCACACTAAATTGACAATTTCAAGCTGCATGTTTGGCCTGCTACAAAATGTTTGTTAGGCACACATCTAAAAATGAAACTTTTTTTTAACATGAAAATGGCAATGTTGTTTTATGACAAACTTCTTTATTTGTTGCTTATTTTAGGCTACAGTATTTGTCTTTTCAAGTAATGACAGTGTTTTTTAAAGTGGAAAAAAACATATACATACATATACATATACATATACAGGTGGGAGTAGTGAGTTATATGCAGTGTCTAATTCATAAGCTTAATCAAAGATGCTGCATAACAATATTTGACCATCTATGTCTGTTTGAATCTCACAATACAGTATTAAGAAACAAACTTTTGTAGAAAAATGCACAAGACGTCATAGGCAACAACTAAAAAAAATCCTTAACACACTAATACAAATATTAAGCCGAACTCATCCAGAATAAAGATACTAGCCCCAAATATATTTTACTTTAAACTTACTTTGTGATTTTAAGTATTTAAAAAAAGTTATTGTGTTACTTTAATGGCTAACAATGTTTGTTTTTGCTAAATGATTTGGTACAACATGTAAGATAGGGAACTCTTTCCTGTTTACGCTTTAAATCTTTATTGTTCTGACAAATGATGAGGCTCCACTGGTTAAATTTCCTCTCAGTTATTGTCTCTATAAAGATCAGAAAACCAAGAGTTTATATTTAAAAAATATATATTTTATAAGTCAACATAGTTATCTGTAATATTTAGCATGAAAACAACATGAAGTTCTGAACTTTAGGTTCTGACAGCACTGAAAACAAATTATATTTACACATTTGCTCAATTTCAAAACACTACAATCTTCACGAACAATATTTCTGCATAGATAATACATATTTATGTCATCGTATGTGCTATCATAATCAAGTAACCATAACCAAACTATGAAAAAAACATTTAGCAGTCCAAATGACAGTCCCGCTGGATCTGACGGGTCACATAATTCAGTCGTACACCTGTGGTAAATAAACCTGAACGGGCTAGCTGAATGACGACAGATTCAGGAGGCTGGTGGTAGCTAGCTGCACTTTGTCACCAACGAGCTCTCAGGGCAGCTCTGATGAACAAAAATAGGCAACATTTTCACGTAAAACACGGCTTGTATTCGAAGAGCCTTGCTGACGGTGGTGAAGCTGTTTAGCCACTTTTGGTGTCGCTTAGAACTAGCTAGTAGCTTCTGTTAGCATGCTAACTTGACGTTAGGCACCGGAGCCCGTCTCTGCCTCCACACTGTCCGCTGTTGATAGCACACCGCGCCCCTCCGGCTTCTCTTGTCTCGCCGCTCGCTCGGCTCTTCTACCAACCTCACTCCCCCCCTCCACCCCCGGTGTGTGAGACGCAGTCACTTACATATTTTACCCCGCAGACTCTGTAAAATCCGAATCCTAGCGTCGTCCTCTTCCGCCATGGTCAGGGCTGAGTGTTGTTGCTGCTCCGGTGCATTCAGCCTTGTTTTATCATCATATCCGTTTATGAATGTAGGCAGAGTGGAGGAGAGCCAGCCCCGCCGCCGCGTCACGTCAGCTCTCGTAAAAACTGTTGCTTCAAAACATTGAACGCGACGCGTCCTCCGGCTGCCAGGAGTTGTTAAAAAAAACAACGTTCAGGGAGTCTGTGCGTGTTGTGTGTGTTCAATAATGCGGAGAACACAGAGTTGTAGAGCTAGCTCTGCTGGCTACGTCGGATAATACCAGCGCTCAAGTGCAGTGTGTGTCGGTTGAAGACGACGCGCTCATGTGCGCGTGAACGTGTCACCAGTTGTGAATGAGCCGAGTCCGACTCCGAGAACCGCCCGTGAACGCACCATTGAGCGGTACGGAGAGAGGGAGACGTCCACAACAAAAGGTGACTTTAAAAATATACATTTGAAGCCTACAAACTTGAAATTAACTTAAAATCTCCAGTCTGTTCATAAACTGGCCGGCACTTAATAAAAAACAACAAATGACGAGCAAAAAAATAATTATAACAGGAGAAAACAAACCTAAATTAGCTAAGAGTCTACTGCAAAAAAAGCTCAGCACAATCTTAGCTAAAAGCTAAAACTGTTATAACAGTGGCTTGAAGCTAAAATTTACTGAACTACTTAAAATTAGCTAAATTGTTACAAAAAGCTAAATGTAACAAAACTAAAAAGAAAACTAGCAAAACCATAACTGAAACCTAAATGTAGGGAAATAGTTGCTAAAAGCTAAATGTAAAATGCGCAAAACTGGCTAAAAGCTAAATTTAAAAGTATAGCTAAAAACTAAAATGAGCAAATCTGTAACTGTAAGAAAGCTAAAATGTTGCCTAAAGCTGAAATTAGTCAAACTGTTTAAAGACAAAACTCATAACAGCAGCTAAATACAAATAAAAAAAGATCTAACTACAGTAGTTACATTTTAGCTAAATCGAGGTAAAAACCAAAATGAGCTAAATCATAACTAAATGCTGATATTAGCAAAATTGCCAAATTTTAAAGGCATAACAATGACGAAAAGCTGAAACTAGTTCAAATGACCAAAATTGTTGCTAAAAGCTAAAACTGGTAAAGTATCTAAAGGCTAAATGTTGCAAGATATTTACTAAAAGCTAAAATTTGGAAAACACCTCAAAGCCAAATGTAGCAATACAACTACATACGGTACTAAAATTAGTAAAACTGCCATTTATTGGTAAAACTGAATAAATCATAGGTAAAAGCTAAAAACAATTATGTTCTAACCGAAACTAGGAAAACCTTAGCTAAAACCTAAATAAGCTAAACTATTTTTAAAAGCTTAAATAAGCAAAATTGATGCCAAAAGCTGAACTTACTGAATTTGTAGCAATAATGTAAAGCTTCTGTAACAGTAGTTAAAATCAAGAAATAGCAAACTAGGGGTGTAAAAAATTACATGGAGTAAAACTAAAGTTTGTTAAATCATTGCTAAAAGCTGAAATTTGCTTTATTTTCACTAACAGTTATAATGGGCACAACAGTAGCTAAATCTACAATTAGCATAACTATTTAAAATGAGCCACTTTGTTAAATGGTAAATGGAGCTTACTTATATAGCGCTTTCCAGCCCCCTTTGAGGGGCCCCAAAGCGCTTTACAGTACCAACCATCCACCCATTCATACACCGGTAGCGGTAGACTGCCATGCAAGGCGCTGCCAGTCCTACCGGGAGCAACTCGGGGTTAAGTGTCTTGCCCAGGGACACAACGAGGTATGCAGTGACTGGGGATCGATGTATATATTGTTGCTAAAATCTAAGTGTAGCAAATCCATAGCTAAAAGCTACAATTAGCTAAGTCATAGCTAAAAACTAAAAACAACTAAATAGTAGACAAAAAGACATCCAAGAGCAAGTATGCTGAAACAAATTTCAGAGGACAATATTTTTGAAGGAACTGAAAATACCTCTATGTTGGGAATTTTGTTTAAATGTTAAATAACTCAAAAGACATGAAGGTTAAAAATAATAAATGTCATCATAGCACATTTGCAATTGAGCCAAATGTTTCAATACAGTATATGAATGGTATGCTATAGAGATGGGATATGTGGCTCTTCACAATCCGTTCGCATCATACAGCTGTTCAACAGAGCTGGTCAATTATTATGAACGGCAGTGACATCATCATAAACGTCGTACTAGAGGACATACGGTGTCAGGGCCGTATCACGTGTTTTGTCAAGTGGGAACCCCCCTCTTGAGCTGCTGCTCTCCTCCCCTTTACCTGTTCTCCTTTGTTTCAGTGAAAAACTAAAGGAGGAGTGATTCTGAGATGGAGGAGGAAAACATGAAGAAATTACGAGGAAAAAAAAAACTTGTAACGGCTCTTTACTGTCTGCAACTCAGTTTTTGTTTGTTTTAAAGAGTCGGTCAAATGATCTGGATTGTTCACGACGTCACATCTCTAGTATGCAGAAGTATGCAGTTGCACTGCAAAACACAGAACAAACTATAAACAGGAAAACAATAGTGTGAATGCTGACTAGAGTTTGGAAAAATGTGTCCAGTTAAAAAGAGTCTGGATTTTCAATCTTGTTTGTTCACTCAAGTAAATATTAGGGATGGGGCCGATTCAGTATCGGTATCCGATACCAGCATTATTTAAGTATCGGGTATCGGATCAAACCTGCCGATACTTTTCCGATCCAGCTTCAAAGAGCACTTGTGTTCAATCACAATCTGTGACTGCCCTTTTTAACATTGTGTGAGATAAACCCAATGAAGACACTCTTAAGCCTTACAATAGGGGGGTTCCCTATTGTAAGGCTTAAGAGTGTCTTCATTGGGTTTATCTCACACAATGTTAAAATGAATAGTTTGGGTGCAAAAGTTTCATTATACAGAGTCAAATACCTGAACAGTATCGGATCGGGAAAGTATCGGTATCGGTCGATACTGAGTTAATAAGTATCGGTATTGGATCGGAAGTGAGAAATGTGGATCGGTGCATCCCTAGTAAATATATGCACAAGTTTTTAAAAGCAGATTAATTTTGTTAAAGCTACAGTCTGTAAGTTTTCTAAAAAATATATTTTTAACATATTTCTTCACTCTGTCACTATCTCCTGACAGACTGATGTTAGACAAGTAATCTCTGAAAAAAACTATATTCCCCTTGCTTCTCTAAAAGCATTTCTAAAAACCCACAGTGACCCACCATTAACCAGCCAATAAAAACAGAGCTTCTCACTTCTCACACCCCTAACCCATGCCCCCGCCTGTCCCAGCCCCAGCGGCTGCGCACGTTCTCGTTCAAAGGATTGCAAAGCGATGCAAAACTGTTTTGTATGTGACACAAATTTATTTAGGGCAGCACGATGGCACAACTGGTAGAGCTGCTGCCTCTCAGCGAGAAGGTTGCCGGTTCAAATCCCGGTCCGGGGCCTTTCTGGGTGGAGTTTGCATGTTCTCCCTGTGCATGCGTGGGTTTCCTCCGGGTACTCCGGTTTCCTCCCACAGGTTTTACAAACATCTCTGTCCCCTTAAGATTATAACAACTTTGTCTTTTAACAAAATGCATTTGGATATTTAAAGGTAATGCATTATTTTGAGCCCTATACATAACTGATAAAATATTATAGTCTACCAAATCATGGAACTTCAATAACTTCAGTTGATAAAATAATGTACTTGATGGATGACGGTAATGTTTTCTAGTGATAATTCTTACAGCTCTTTTCTGTAATACAAAAATAGGCTTTGTGATTGTTTTACACGCATTCCCCCAAACATCAATACAATAGATTAAGTGTGGAACAATGATTGTGTTATACAACAAATACAGAGCTTTATCATTCAATAGGTCTCTGACTTTGTACAGTACTGCAATCGATTTAGCTATTTTTATTCTTACAGAATTTATGTGTTGTTTCCATGTCAGTTTGTCATCAATGATAACACCCAAAAACTTCACCTCACTCACTCTACAAATCTCAACACCCTCAATTTTGAGTGGAACATCAATGTAATGTTGCTGACAGTAACAGGAGACACAATGTCTCGTGCAATGTTGGTTACACTGCAGTTAATATTGATTCAAGATCTACCCCTGCTCAACGTAACACCTGCTGCACATTGGTACCAATATAATGTAATTCTGTGCATGCCATACACTAAACCAAGAGAACTGATTTCCTGTAGTTTGACACTTGGTGCCTCCTGGATTCCATAAATACTTCTTATGTTAAGGTGTCAAGAAATAGTCACTACGACCATAGATTTTAAGTGCCTGTATACATTAGTATTTATTGCAAATAATATAAATTGACAACAAAATACGCATACAGGGTTTTTAATGCATAAATGTCCACCAAACGACATGGTTATGTCATACCTGGTTTACGAATTTTAGCAGAGTGAGTACCGGTAGTTGGAAAATACCTAAGAAGATGTCATTACCCAGCCAGCATGCACAGGTGGGCCCCATATGGTATACATCACGGTTTCCATGGTGGCCCCACATGGGTTTGCCCAGATAGATTTTAATGGGCCCTGACTGGGTTTTCAGTGGGGCCCATATGTTTAACTTAAATGAGACCCATGTAAAACCCATGTGTGTACCTTGAAGAATATCTACCTGGGACTAAACTGGGTCCCTACTGGGCTAAAAATATGGGTAATAAGTGGGTTTGTCCACGGTTTCCATGGTGGCCCCACATGGGTTTGCCCAGATAGATTTTAATGGGCCCTGACTGGGTTTTTAGTGGGACCCAGATGTTTAACTTAATTGAGACCCATGTAAAACCCATGTGTGTGCCTTGAAGAATATCTACCTGGGACTAAACTGGGTCCCAACTGGGCTAAAAATATGGGTAATAAGTGGGTTTGTCCACGGTTTCCATGGTGGCCCCACATGGGTTTGCCCAGATAGACTTTAATGGGCCCTGACTGGGCTTTCAGTGGTTCCCAGATGGTTAACTTATATGAGGCCCATGTAAAACCCATGTGTGTGCCTTGAAGAATATCTACCTGGGACTAAACTGGGTCCCAACTGGGCTAAAAATATGGGTAATAAGTGGGTTTGTCCACGGTTTCCATGGTGGCCCCACATGGGTTTGCCCATACATTTTTAAGCCACTGACTGGGTTTTCAGTGGGAGCCAGATGGTTAACTTACATGAGGCCCATAGACCCACGTGTGTTCTTACCAGCATAATTTACGTATCAGATTTTCCAATGCAACCTGCTGATATTTCTGATCCTTGAAGTATGTCAGAGAGCACACATATTGCACCATACTCTGTGACTTCTGTCTTAACATTGTGTGAGTTAAACTCAAAGAAGACACTCTGGGCCTCACAACAAGTAATACCCAAACTTTAACAAGAGGCACTTCTGTAACACAGATGTCCTTCTGACTCATGGTGCAGCCCGGAACACTAAAATACTGGTAAACATTATGGGAAATCAACACAGCAGTCCCCGTTTTTAGTTTCCTTTTTGATTGTGGCACTATGAGTTATATTTCTTGTTGGCTTTGATCAACAGATACAGATTTAAACTATAATTGTACACTAATATACCGCCAAGCATGATGGGAAATCAACACAGTTCACTCCCCATTTTTTAGTTTCGTTTTTGATTGTGGCACTATGAGTTTTAATTTTTGTTGGTTTTGATCAACAGATACAGATTTAAACTATACATTGAATTTATAAATGTAAATTCAATCCATCCATCCATCCATCCATTTTCGTCCGCTTATCCGGGGTCGGGTCGCGGGGGTAGCAGCCTAAGTAGGGAGGCCCAGACTTCCCTCTCCCCAGCCACATGGAGCAGCTCCTCTGGGGGAATCCCAAGGCGTTCCCAGGCCAGCCGAGAAACATTGTCCCTCCAGCGTGTCCTGGGTCTTCCTCTGGGTCTCCTCCAGGTAAATTCAATGCATAGTTTAAATCTGTATCTGTTGATCCCACATTTATACCACTTGGGATGAATACAGTTAGCCCACATGGGCTTCCCATGCTGGGCACATTATACTAAAATCACATGGGTCCTATATACTGATGCACATATCTGTCCCATTCCCAGTTAGCCCACGTAAAAATGAGCTGGGGCCTATATATACATGCCCATGTTGAAGCCATGTAAGGTCATCCCACATTTAGTCCACTTGGGGTAAATACAGTTAGCCCATAAGGGCTTCCCATCCTGGGCCCATTATACTAAAACCACATGGGTCCCATATAATTATGTCCATTTCTGTCCCATTCGCAGTTATCCCACATAAACACGAACTGGGACCTATACATTCATGCCCAGGTTCCACCCATGTAAGGTCAGCCCACTCTTATACCACTTGGGGTAAATACAGTCTGCCCACATGGGCTTCCAATGCAGGGCCCATTATACTAAAACCACTTGGGTACCATATAATATTACCCATTTCTGTCCCATTCCCAGTTAGCCCACATAAAAATGAACTAGGGCCTATATATACATGCCCAGGTTGAAGCCATGTAAGGTCATCCCACATTTAGCCCACTTGGGGTAAATACAGTTAGCCCATAAGGGCTTCCCATGCTGGGGCCATTATACTAAAACCACATGGGTCCCATATAATAATGTCAATTTCTGTCCCATTCGCAGTTATCCCACATAACACGAACTGGGCCCTATATATCCACGCTCAGGTTCAACCCATGTAAGGTGATCCCACATTTATACCACTTGGGATAAATACAGTTAGCCCACATGGGCTTCCCATGCTGGGCACTAAAATCACATGGGTCCCATATACAGATGCACATATCTGTCCCATTCCCAGTTAGCCCAAATAAAATTCAACTGGGGCCAATATATCTATGCCCAGGTTCAACCCATGTAAGGTCAGCCCACACTTATCCCAATGGGGGTAAATACAGTTAGCCCATAAGAGCTTCCCATGCTGGGCCCATTATACTAAAACCACATGGGTCCCATATAATAATGCCCATTTCTGTCCCATTCCCAGTTAGCCCACATAAAAATGAACTGGGGCCTATATATCCATGCCAAGACTGAACCCATGTAAGGTCATATGACACTTATCCCACTTGGGGTCAATACAGTTAGCACACATGGGCTTCTCATACTGCGACAATCATACTAAAACCACATGGGTCCCATATAATGATGCCCATTTCTGTCCCATTCCCAGTTAGCCCACATAAAAATTTACTGGGCCCTATATATCCATGCCCAGGTTGAACCCATGAAAGGTGATCCCACATTTATACCACTTGGGATAAATACAGTTAGCCCACATGGGCTTCCCATGCTGGGCCCATTATACCGAAACCACATGGGTCCCATATAGTATTGCCCATTTCTGTCCCATTCCCAGTTAGCCCACATAAAAATGAACTGGGTCCTATATATCCATGCCAAGGCTGAACCCATGTAAGGTCATCCGACACTTATCCCACTTGGGGTCAATATAGTTAGCACACATGGGCTTCCCATACTGTGCCCATTATACTAAAACCACATGGGTCCCATATAATGATGCCCATTTCTGTCCCATTCCCAGTTAGCCCACATAAAAATGTACTAGGCCCTATATATCCATGCCCAGGTTGAACCCATGTAAGGTCAGCCCACTCTTATACCACTTGGGGTAAATGTAGTCTGCCCACATGGGCTTCCCATGCTGGGCCCATTATACTAAAACCACATGGGTCCCATGTAAAATATCCCATTTCTGTCCCATTGCCAGTTAGCCCACATTAATGCTGTATAGGACCCATATATTTAGCCCAACAGGGCCAACAAAATGGGTTCCTTTATGGGATAACCATATGGGTCTCATGCAGTTAGCCCAGATAAATCCCATGCCCACTCGTTACCCAAGTAGCCCACAATAACCCCATGTGGGGCCTAACTATGCATGCTGGCTGGGTAAGCAATTCTTGATAACACTATACCAGTGCACATTGAATAGTGTACAATTATGGTCATTTAGCTCAATTTCCCCACCTGCTTCGAACGTTATCAGCCATTAAATGGCCGTTATTACTGTATTTTCCGCCCTATAAGTTGCACCGCCCTATAAGTCGCACCAGTCCAATTATGTACAATAAAGTGGAAAAATCCACGTATAAGTCGCACCGGCCTATAAGTCGCACCTCACGGCACAAAACGAGCACGCGCAGCAACAACAGACCTGCAGTGCAGCAAACAGACCTGCATCTCTTTGATCTTTAAAGATAAACACATAAAAAAATTATTTTTGTTAGCTGACATTACAGTAAAAGTGTGTCTCAGTTTAACTTTTCTTGATAAATGCACTTTGACGGTTAAAAACCGTTAAATTAAGTGACAATTTTTTGACCAAAGTGAAAAAAAACGAAAAATCTACGTATAAGTCGCACCGGCCTATAAGTCACAGGGCTTGGAAATGTAGGCAAAAAGGTGCGACTTATAGGCCAGAAAATACGGTAGTTATTATCATCCCCATATGTAGCGGTCAGACTGCCCCTACTGTAACCCCTAGTAGGTTTTAAAGTACGTTGTTAGTGTTGGTAGCGATGATAATAGACTCCGTTTTTAGCTACGTGTTTAGGTTTAGGGTCTTGGTTAGGCTTAGGCACAAGGGTAACGGGGTTAAGTTTAGGGTTGGTCCTCTGGGTCAGGTGTAAGGTTAGGTTTAGGAAAAGGGTTACATAGGCTGAAAAAAAAAACCACTTCCTGGTTTACCCCGGTGAGACGCTGCCTATTATCAGTGAAAAAAAACGATGATAATAACGTACCTTTAAACCTACTAGGAGCTATGTGGGACAGTTTAACCGCTACATATGGGGATGATAACAACTAATAAGGGCCCGACTGAGAATTGTTAAACAGGCTTATTAAACAGTTTACTAGAACTCCTCTGACTGATGAAGCCCTCCAGATAGAGGTCGAAACGTTTCTATAAAAAAATAAAAGAAAGGAACTGTCCAGATGACCCGACTGAGAATTATTTGATTAGAGCCACTTTGGCTGTGGCTGCCTGCCTGGGAGGAGTCGACGAGGGACAGGACGCCCCCAGAAACCATCTTAGCTCCAGCAAACTGGTTGGTCCACTTAAGGAGTCTACTGCTTGGTGGGGAAACAGTTTACTGGAACTCCTCTGACTGATGAAACCCTCCAGATAGAGGTCAAAACGTTTCTATAAATAAAAATAAATAAATAAAAGAAAGGAACTGTCCAGATGACCCGACTGATGATTATTGGATTTGGTACCTGGATGATTGAGTATGAACTTTGTTGCCTTGAACCACTTTGGCTGTGGCTGCCTGCCTGGGAGGAGTCGACGAGGGATAGGACAGCCCCCAGAAACCATCTTAGCTTCAGCAAACTGGTTGGTCCACTTGTAGTAATATAGACCCTCATCTCGGTGGGTGAACTTCAAAAGAAATTGAAGTATGGGCACCTATACCCATTGAACAATGCGTGGTCCCAACAGAAACCCCAGAGCCTCGGAACTGCACCTCCCACACATCGAACAGAACAGTTCGAGACATGCAAAGAGTCACGAATGTCCCAGAACAATGGCTCCAACACCTCTATGCTCGGAAGAGACAGAGGAAGTAAGTAGTTTGTTAGGAGATTTGAATGTTACAGTGGTTGACCGACCTGATACAATGAGTGACGTTATCATTGATAATGACACTATCAACATTGACCAACCTGAAGCGATGTGCAACACTATCCTTTACAAAAACTCAGAGCACACAGTTGACAACAAAAACGTCAACATTGCCAAAGATGCTGACAGCCAACAAGATGCTGACAGTAAACAAGATTACACAGACAGAGGTACACGTAAACAGAAACGTGTGCCAAGACCTGTAAGGTTTCTGTGTAACTTTATCAAAAGGGGGGTAGCTAAGAAAGCTTACTTGTTAATCACCCTAGAAGGGGTCCTCGCGATTGAAGCCCTCCTGGACGGTAGTGCGGACATAACTATTATGTCATCCAAACTGTTCGAGGAGCTAAGGACCGCCGCTAACGGTGTTAACGGTGAAAAGCGCTATTGAGCTGCAGGGCCTCGCAGAGACGAGAACAACCCTAACAGCTATAGCTATGGTTCACATGCAGATTGGCAAGACGACACTATACCACCCGGTACATGTGTCCACAGTTGACTCATTCCCATTTTTGGTTGGCCAAGATTTTATAAATCGCTTTGACGCAATTATAAATCATGGTGATCAGACAATGTAGACCACAGTGAGCAATCCACTGCTGATCGATATGCCTCCACAAGGTCATGACACTGACTGTCTGTCAGCAGGTACCGCTGAAGGCACATGGGAATCCCCAACCGAGATCACAAGCCCGCTAAGTGAACCTTCAAATACAGGTGAGGCAGAAGAGACCCAACAGTTGGACCCAACCCTGGTCCAACATGAGAACCTCCTCTGCGAGCTGGAACAATCAGCACTCACTGAACACTACCTACCACAGGTAGTAGGTGTGGAGAACCACGGATCCCATACCGAAGACGTACTGTCCTCTAGGACAGATAAATCGGCAACCAGCCAAGTTTTCGAGGAAACCTTGGTTCAACAGGATTTGAGTCTAGAACTGGTCGGAAATGACATAGTTCTTACAGTCTCAAAGAGCCCCGCTTCAGTCAAGAAGTGGGAAAACACACTCAACAATGACAGTGACCCGTCACAGTCTGAACATTCAGACACACCTGCGACTGCGCCGACAGTTGTGACTAGGGCTGGACGATATGGCCAAAATTTTTATCACGATATAGTTCTTAATTTCGGTCGATATCGATATAATTCGATATCGATATAAACAATATAAAAGCCTAAAAAAAACTATAAACTATACAAATAAATTGATGTTCACCTTGTATTTGTATTTAGCCTCCAAAAAGATGGAAATCACCATCAAATAAACATAAAATTCTCAACCCAATAATTCTGTCGGGTCATGGACAGTTTTTTATAGAAACGTTTCACCCTCCATCCAGTTTCCAGATGACCCAACTGAGAATTACAGGTATTGGATTTGGTACCTGGATTATTGAGCATGAACGTTCTCGGCATAAAATTCTCAACTGTGTCAATATTAATAGTTTTAACTTTAAACAAGAACTTTAAAATTTACAGCATTGAAATTCATAGTTAATTAAATAAAACTTTTGGGTATAGTTATTGATGAGAAGCTGACATGGAAATCTCATGGAAATTACTTAAGAATAAAAATAACAAAATCAATTACATTATTGTATAAAGTAAAATAGTTTTTGAATGACAAAGTTTTGAATATATTGTATAATGTAATGATTGTTCCATATTTAATCTGTTGTATTGAAGTTTGGGGAAAAGCATGCAAAACTTTTACAAATCCTATTTTTATTTTACTAAAAAGAGCTGTAAGAATTATTATTAGGAAGTGCTATGGTCACCCAACAAATATATTATTTCATCAATTGAAATTATTAAAATGTTATGATTTGGTTAACATAGTATTTTACAAGTCATGTATAAAACTAAAAAAAATATTACCCCCAAATATTCAATTACACTTTGTTTAAAAAGTTATTAAACCCTGAAGGGAATGTAAATGTTTGTAAAATCTTCATTTAGAACTAGTGTGAAGGAGCTGAGTTTTAAATCAGGAAACAGGATTGTGTTGATTTGATATCATCATAAACATTTATAAAACTATTTATATGTTTTAAAAGATGATTAAATCAAAGTTGTTGGGAAGGTGTGATGCAGGTGAAGTGAAGGTTGTTGTTTGTAGTTATTTTGTATTTTTTAAACAAGGGGCAGATATTATAACACTATTTTCGTCTTTCTGCACCTTTTCATTCAGTGTTTTTCTTTCTTTTTATTCTGATGAATCTGTTTTATTTTCAATAAAAAAAAAATGCAGCACTGCTGGGGCTGTTTGTTTACGTCGTAGTTTCAGGGAAACGTTGGCTCAAACTTTATTCTTCATCTTCTGACTCTCATCATATTCTATCGAGTGGAAACTCTTCAGATTAAACAAGTAGATGTTTCCACCGCTAGTTAGAACGACTCTGTCACGTTTTGAAAAATAAACACAAACCGAGTAAGACTCGCTGCAGATGAGACCTGCAGTAAAACCGAACTACGTCCACACCGACGAATTAGTCTTTCCTCTCATCAGTGATGTCGTCTCTTTCTCTTCGCTTGTGAAACTTTGTTCAGTCACATTCTGACGGTCATGAGCACTCGTTTGACTCGTTTTGAAGCGAAAACTTAACGCGCTTTGGAGACTAGCTTAGCTTTTAGCCTGCTACCGCTAACGCCTGCTGCTGGACTGAGCGCTGCGTAACAACGACGTCATCACGCACGTTTTGTGTCACAGCTTTTTCTGTCCGGGCGGGTTGTTGAAGCAGCCGCTCCAACCCGAACAGAAAGAGAAAAACGTCAGAAAAAGTTGTAAAATCCTATCGAAATATCGAAAATATGCTTAAACTTCATATCATCGTTATTGAATAAAAGTATATCGCGATATTTATCGTTATTGAATTATCGTCCAGCACTAGTTGTGACATACCTGAATTACACAGAAAGAGGTAAACGTAAGCAGATACGTTGGCCGAAACCTAAAAGGTTCCTATGTACTGTCTACTCTCAGCTGTGCAAACAGCTTAAACTATACAATGGCATCCTAACTTGTGCCCATGGATGGACGTCCTCACCTGTGTTTGTGGTCCCCCATGACCTCAGGGGGGTGAT